>JAFBJS010057646.1:117765-136892 GCA_016785265.1 Paraplagusia blochii
GTGTCAAAGTTGATGTGTTTTATCTTTTAATGAGCTACCAGAGTCTCTGTTAGTCTGATACAGTAGTAATAAAGTCTGGGATCTTTTTTTTTTTTTTTTTTTTTCTTAAGGCATCATTTGTTAGCACTGTCATGCAGCTCAGTGTCAATTTTCTGAAACTCTTTAAAGAAAGTTCCAAAGCATTTGCAGACAAAATGCATTTTTTTTTGTAAAGGCCATGTTTGCAGGCAGATGGGCTTGGCAGGAAGAAAAAGATTGTTAGAGAGGGAGGTTCTGAGGGTGGGAGGGGAGTTGTATTAATCCATATGTAATGCTGTGTTTACCAGACAGGGCACAGACTCAACACCTTCTGGGTTGTGTTTAAGGAAAGCTTTGCAAAGGGTTAGAACCCAACGTCCTTAAAGCGCATTACTGAACTGATTAATGCATTCTGAGGAAAATGTTTAGCTGAAAGCCCCGTTACGACTGTTGTCAGCACTGATTTGTGGAGCTTCACGTCAGAGATCTGAACATGGAACCGGAACATACCCGCCCAGATTTCCACCCTCTGGTGTAGCAGACAGTGTTTGGGCTTTGTTTTATCTTTGCCCCTGTGTTCTGATAATCCTTTGTGTATAATTTCCATTATTTATTGTTTTGACAGTTGGGGCTGTTCACTGGATATGTTCCATACAATACATGGAAAAAAAACACAGAAATACACTGCTGTCCTGACAAGAAGTCCAAACCATTTTTTTTACTCTTCCAGGAAATGCCTAAATCATTTCACCATGCTTTATAATTTTGTCCGTTAACTGTTCAAGCAATTCTTGTCCTCTAAACTGGACATGTCTAATTCTTTTCACCTCTATTGTATAACCTTCACACAAATCTCCACGTCTCAAAGAAGAGTGTTCCCCAACATTTTTTGCGCCACGGACCGGTCGCCAAGTTGACAGCTATACACCCCTTAATAAATTAAAGTTTCCTGTACTGGCCAGGGACCAGTACAGGTCCCTGGCCCAGTGGTTGGGGACCACTGTTATACAGGGGGAAAAAAAATCTACCACCTGCACTAGCATTACCCTCCGTCATATCTACTTAGTTTAAAAGAAAACATTTTGAACTTAAAAAATTCAATGTTTCATATCAAAATCGTCTCTGTTTCTTTCATCAATCTTGAATCTAATCCACAAATTTTGTTTTTCTACCTGGGAACTGATACAATCCACCTACTGCTGTAAAGATGTTTATAAATTGAGAAATTCTATGGAATTCGTTTTACTCTAAACATGCTATATTTCTATTAGATGGAGGGTACAACTAAAACTCACCTCTGGGAATTTTGTTTTGCTTAAATCACATCAAAAAAATGTTTTTTGAAACATTTTTTTCATCCCAGACAAACTTATTTTGTATTAGATGTTTGATGGTTTCTGTTTTGTATTATTATTATTTTTTTTTTTTTTAAACAATCGGGTGCCTCAGTAGAGGCTTCTTTTCATTCATGATGATGTCTGGTGTCCATGCATCTCTGTTTGTATTTGACTCAGTAAAAAGTATTGGAAACACTAATCTATAGACCTAAAAAAGGGCTTGAATTTGCCCAGGAACACACACATGTGGAAAACTTTTTGGTCCATATTGGAGCGGAAAAAAAAAAATCAACGGCTTTGTGAGAACACAATAAGAATCCATCCTGCCTGTGTGCATGTTCTCTTCAATGAGGGCTGTTTTCAGTCACGCAGATGTATTTTTGTCACTTTCCTACTCTTTATCTAGTCGGCTCCCTGTCAGAAACAGCCTGATTGACTGGGCCTACAATAAGAGGAGCGGCGATAATGTGGCTAAGAAGGAGGAAGAGGACTGGGCCTGTCATCTCTGCACACTCATCAACCAGCCTGCAGCAACAGCCTGTGATGCCTGCCTTACACCCAGACCTAAGGGTGAGTAAAATATTGTGACTTGGCTGTCACTGAATTTAATGGGGCGACAGAATGTCCTTGTAAGCAAGAGATGTAACACGAGTAACTACAGTATTTTACTGTTTAGCTGACTGATCCCACATTAAAAGCTTGCCATCGATGCTCAAGCACTTTGGGAAAAAGGCACCAAGCTGTCGAGGAGACATTTGCAGAGTCCTCCATGTTTGTGCTTGTATGATTCTGCAAAAGTAATGAGCATGTCTGTCAACTGGCCATCTTTTTCTCTGTCTGTCTGCGGATACATCACACAGGCTTTGAGTGAGAATATCAATGTTAAAAATACTTGCAAATTGCATCTTCATGTTTTTTTTTTTTTTGGTTGACAAATAACTGTCAGCCTCTTTTTCTGTCACTTTTCAGATCCTGAAGATTGCAGGGTATTTCTTGAAAGCTTCTCAGTCTGGGGTTTTTATCCGCACGTCTGTTGGACTAAAATTTCAGCATGGTTTAAAGCAGTGGTCCCCAAACAATGGGCGGGGGACCGGTACTAGTCCGTGGGTGAATTGATGCCAGGCCGCAGAGAAAGAATGTTTCCTTATGGATCCATCTGGCTATTACTTCCACTTGATTCATACCCATATCAACAAAATAACTGAAGAATAGAATGGCTAGGATTCCATCATCAATAATGCAACTATATTTGATTAGGAAATATTTTCTCAGTGAAGACAACAACAATAAACTCAAAATGACACATAGTCATTGATACAAGATTCTAACTTTTTATACCGGTCTGGTAAGATATAATTATAGGCTGTGTGCACTTGAAAAATCCTTGTGTACAATTAATTTGGGTAGGAAGATTTTATAGGTAGGAAAATATTATAATATAACACCGGAAAGTTTATTTATTAAAGGATATTTATCTTCCACAACTTAACGTCCGGTCTGCAAAAATAGTACGAGACATTTAAAATGGTTGGGGAACACTGGTTTAAAGGATGATGGCTAGTAACAGTAGTGATCACATTTGCTATCACATCAAGTAAAGAAGGTAATTGTTGAACTATACTTTTAAAAGGGCATAAAAAGTCAGCAAATATTTTTGCCATTTAAAAAATCCTACAGCTATGGAAATGAGTCATAATTTGAGTTATTCTGTGGCATCTTTCATGAACCAAAGGAATTTAAAGGAATAGAGAAAACTGCCTGAATGTCACAAAGTACAAGTAAAAACATGGCTTAAATTAACATAATTAAACTTTGTAGAGGATATTAGTAGAATAATCAGTTAAAGGGGTTGAATATGGCAATTATAATAATAAGCTGTGGTTAATTAGGGTGATGGCTAAGAGCTTAAAATGCTTCTAAAGGTACTTGAATGTAACCTGCAGAAAAGGGTGAATGGCACTTGAGTATAATAGCCCTGAATGTGAAAGAGTTAACACAGTAATTATTAATAAATGTTAAAATTATTTTTAATAGGCCTTCCTTGAACTCACAGGTTTAAGCAAAATATTTAAATATATTTTGTAATTATTCTTTTTAATGAAAAGATAAACAATTGACATGAGGAGAAAGCTTTTCTCGGTGAGCATTTCCTTACTTGTATCTGAGGTGACCACAGGAGGCAGCACTTAAACAGCATGGGGTAAAGTTCTTTTTGTTTCAGGATGAATTGATGGTTTATCAGATTTTAAAGATTCTGAGTCATTTATTTTATTAAACCGAGTTGCATTTCATTGACTTTTTGCACCACGATATCATGAGCGCATCAGTTCGAACAGTCTTCTCTCTTGTAAAGAGTTTAGTTCGTTTTCCAAAAAATGTCCAGTTGCCTAACTAAACTCTTTAACCTTGACCATGACCTGGATGACTGAGAATCTGCATCGACATGTTCTATCTCGTTGTTCAACACACTTTTTGTATCAAACACAATCTTCTGGAATAAGCTGCAGCAGCAGCATGGCCATTCAGGGGGATTTTCTTTCTCTCTGGCTTTTGTCTTTACAGTCCACAAAGATGATGCCAGCATCGAGGCGTCACCTTTTACCACCCATTTGATGAAGTACCCCTGCAACACCTTCCAGAAGCCACAAGAGGAGCTCAAAGTCAACTGGAAGTCGGCATTTGGGACCTCCACCCTCATTTTCTCTGATTTGAGCAGGAAGCCGAAGCCGGTGAACTCCCCGCTCGCCCCGGCCGGCAGTCATTTGAATTCCTCGGCGGCAGAGAAAGGTTTATATAAATACAATGTCTGCCAGGGGAAAACAAGCCCCAATTACGCCTCTGGTGGCTGGCGAAAGCAAAGTGCGGAGTTCTCCGATGGGGAGTCGCTGCCCTCCTACAGTCACCCGTCCAAGAAAATGAGAATTGATCACAGTCTCTTTCCTGGTAACAATGCTGAAAATGGAACCCCCAATTCTCGGTGAGCGAATCCCACGTTTGACTGTTTGGAAAATAACTTTACAGTATAATAAGTGAAGTTTTTTTATTTTTTATTTTTTGCAACTTCAGGGAGATGAGGATGCAGTTGCGTTCCAGACAGGAATTTCTAATGCAGCATTGTTATCAGAGCTCAGATTGATGTGAAGTTCGGGGGGGGTCAAAATGCAAACACAGTTACGACACTCACGCACACACAGTTGAGGAGGGGCTGTTTTGTTCACTAATAAGAGGTTGATGTGACAGGCATATCTGCTGGATGTTGTTTTTTTTTTTTTACTGTTATATTTGGATGTATTTCCAGCTAATAAGAGTCTTTCATCACTTTTGTCAGCGTGCACAAAATGGGAACGACAAGCGGCGGATCCTCCATTTCGCCTACTCCCAGCGTCCCCTGCTGCACATCCCACTGTCGGCCTGCTGTCCTCAGAGTGGTCCACAAGGACGGAGAGAATAAGGGACGGCAGTTCTACAGCTGCGCGCTTCCCAGGGAGACCAAATGCAACTTTTTTGAGGTGAAATGACAAAAAAAAACACGATTCCACCTTGAGGATAAATAGCTCAGAATCTTACCATCAACTTTTAGTTGATGCAATGTCTGCCAGAATTGTTACAAATTAAATTCCAGCTCAATGTTGGAGGCCTATCTATTTCAATGTATTTTAAATGATCAGAAAAGGTGTGTGTTAAATGTGGGGAAAAAAATGCAGTGAAACTTTATTTCTTTCCATGTTGCAGTGGGCAGACACGCACTTCCCTCTTTGCCACCACGGGAAACGCTGTTTAATGAGGACTGTGCTGAAAATAGGACCCAACAACGGTCGGAACTTCTACACCTGCAGCTTTCAAAAGGGTAAACAGTGTGACTTTTTCCAGTGGGCAGAGAACGGACCAGGGGTGTCCATCCTGCCTGGCTGTTAACATCCTTTTTTTTTTTTTCCCAACCACACTACATGACGATCCTGTAGTCTTTTGAAAGAAGTAAAATCACAGTTTAGAGTTATAACCGGCATGTGAAATACATAACAAGGAGGACATTTTAATGACAAAATGTTATTTAATAAAGTGTCGAATTGCATTGAGTTCAACTAATGTTTAAAACGATGTGAATTTCACCATTATTTCAAAGAAAAGTGATTTTTAATTCAATATTATCAAACAAAATAACCCACAACTGTAAAAGAAAAAAAAAATAATAATCAAAAGCATTTCAAACTGCACCTTTTGATTCAGAAGCAGAAACAGGAATGTTCATTAAATTCAAAGAGGAGCAGCAGAGACTCCATGTTCAGATGCAGTCCACAGATTTCATGAGCGGAGCGTTCGACTCGGAGTTCGAAACCATGAAGTGGAACTTGGAGATGTGGGAAAATTTGTTACAGGCTGCACCTGAGAAGGGAAGAGAAACGACAGTGAAGACACTGAGGAATAAAAATGCTCCCACAGCTGGAGCTAAGAAAAGAGACGTGTGCAGCTGCTGTTTATTCGTCAAACATTATTTATTTTGATCCGTAGAGGTTTGAGGAATAATTCTGTTTTTGATGAGCTGTTCAAGAATTGCAACTGTGTCAGATTCCCTAACAAACGGTTAACGTACAATTCTGCTTGACAAAAGTGAAAAGTAACCAGCTACATTTCTCACGTTACTGTAATTTACCCCTACTACTCATGTTCATTATATATATATAACTGATTTTTTTTATATGTTTTTATATATAAAAACAAATCTGTTTTTATATATATAACTGATTTTTTTTTATAGATTTTTGATTCAGTACATTTTAAATCTGTTTACAGGTAAAAAGAAAAAAAAAAATGTCATAGTTTGGGTAGCAGTTTGGGCAGCAGTTCAACCCAATTTGGCTCATTTACCATGTACCCATTAATACTAATCAGAATGTATGGTTTGGTATTACATGATATTGCATCTGTCTATCCAATTAGTGACTGACATGTCCAACAACACTCAAATATTAAAAAAAAAAAATCCGGGTATGGCACGTTACCTTGAAATGATGGAACAATAAAAAAATTGCTTAAAAATTTGTCTTTGAGGTGCTTTTAATGTCCTCCCTAGTGGTCCCTAACCACTGTGCCCGTGCCCGGTACCGGTCCGTGGGTGAATAAAATCAAAATGGCGCAGAGTCATTGATACAAGATTCTAACTTTTTATACCGGTCTGGTAGCAGAAAGTTATAGGCTGTGTGCACTTGAGAAATCCTTGTTGTGCCCATGCACAGTTAATTCTGGTAGGAAGATTTTATTAGATAGATTAGATAATTTTATTTATCTGCCACAACGACGACCGCGCCGTGAAAATAGTACGAGACATTTAGCTGGTCCATGGCGCAAAAAAAAAAAAAAAAGATTGGGGAACACTGCTGTAGACCATGACATAGATGAGTAAAACATCACTGTCAGCCTGTTTGATCTTAACAAGGAGAATTTATGACTGTACATCAACGGCTGTAGATGAAAACGGGAAACACCTGTGAACATCTGGGAGTCAAAGCTGCTCAGATGCAAGCATTGTCAAATGCACTTGGAGCTAAACAGATGTTGAAGATCTTTAGAAGCAGCTGTGTGAGTTGTTAACTGTGGTTAACAATCCACTGGTCATAAACACTGTTAGCTGCACGCGTTGTCTTCTTATCAGTAAATTTACACAGCTTTTGTCCTGCGTTATACCTCATATCATGCCACTCAGATAAACCTTAAACCAGCTGTCTCAAACTTGCGGCCTGTGAGCTATTTCCTCAATATATAATTCCTCTATATATTGAGGAATATATAGAATCCTCAATATTTATAGAGGATTCTACTGCTAAGGCAATGCTAAAAATGGTTTTGTTGGATCCACTCAGTGTTAGACACTGCTGTGGATAAATGTGAGTATTATAAGACTCGTCTGAAGTGTTAAATTAGAGTGGGAAAGACATTTTTTATTTACCTTTTTTTTTTCTGTATTGAACATTAATGCTAATGCAGCCCTTTGTCGGCATGATCAAATATCTAGTCTGTTCATCTAGGCCAAACCTGGGTCCACTGTTTTGTTCTACATACCTCGACTCCACCCATATTGTTTCTATTGTATTGGTCTTTTTTGGACTTATTGTCTTTATCTCTTGTTCGGTGCTGTACTGCTGCTGGAATCATAATTTCCCAAAGGATACTAGCAAGGGAAGTAATAAAGGTATTTCTGTCTATCTATCTTCATGATTTTTTTACACATCATTAGTATTAGTTTACACAAATGCTCCAGGAGTCAAAAAATATTAGTCCATGCTTGACCTAGACAGTAAAATAAAACATCTATTCCGTTGTTTTCACCACTGAGTATCCCGGGAGCACTTGGTCGCAACTAGCTTTGTCTTACAGTTACTCATGGTTTGTCATGTATTGGACTACATCTCTGTTGTGTTTTTAGGGGGGAACTTTTTGCTCTTCATTGTAGCTCTTTTTCACAAATTATGACGGTATCCACTCTGTTAGCGCCACTTGGTCCTTGCAACTCAAACTATTGCACCTGCGTTTGACTGTCATTACCTGTTATGTCAAGTGACAGATAAAGCATCTTGATGTGAATTCCAACTCACTTGCTTTACCATCGCTACCATTTAACCTTTGGTTAATGTCCCTCTAAATGTATGCCATTTTTACAAAAAAAAAAAAAAAATCCTGGGAAATGGCTCATGCAGCCATAAATCTCAGGTATTTTGCCATTAGCATCATCTGACAAGGGTCATGTTTTATACAGTTAATTTGCTCTAAGTACAGTTCAGCGCTGCCCTTGTTTTTCACCCCCAGGCAGTTGTTGAAATGACACAGGTCGATGATTATAATTGGAGTTTGTGGCGTGTTTTTAACCACTGTGTGTTCTTCACACAATCTTGATGAAAGCCATTGAGGTAACCTGGTTCGTTAATGCTCTCGGTTTAGATTAGACTGTAAAGAGATAATGAAAACACCGGCGTCCGTAGCGCCGGTAATAATGACAGTCATTAGAGCCGGAATCACCTGTGCTTCAGTTCATAAACACTGTCTTTTGAGGAGTCAAGTCAGGCCGAGTGTAAGTTGTTGTCGAACACATTCACACTTAGCCTGGTGCATCTCTGCAAACGTCATCCTTTTAATGTCTTGATCTCATTACTTTTTTTTCAACTAAGTGTAGATAAAAACTGAAAAGGTTACCTCGGGATGTTTCTGATGGAGGTAAAGGCAGGAGACCAGATGCTGCATTAGCTGCAGCTGTTGTCATGAGAACTAAAACATCAGTGGGTAGGAAAGGCTCGAGCTGGAGACTAAGTGGATGGAATGTTTTTTTTGGGGAGGAAGTTTAGTTAGTGTTACTCTTTAATACAGTGGGTTTGTTTTTTAAAAATGTCCCAAAAGTATTGCATATAAATTATTCATTTAATTCCCTTCCATTTCTAATACCCAGTGAGAAGGAGAACAGCAGCAGCAGCAGCAATTGAATTATAGATTATATTAAAAAAAAAATAAAATCTGTTTGGATATTAACATTCATGCACTTTGTTTCAGGTCAAATTCAAGGACTTACAAAAAATATTTAACTACTGATTTGGCTAAATGGCTTTAGTTTGTATTTGGCTAACTTTTAGCTGTTGTTTAATAAATGAAGTTTATTCAATTCATTTAATAAACTTCATTTAATTCATTCATTCATTTTCTTCTGCATAAGTCTGGGCTGTATGCAGACATTTGTCTGGGAATCAAACTCAGGACTCTTTGGTCTCTGCTCATGGGTGTAGGTATATTTAGTCTAAACTCACATGACTTAAGTGCCTGCAAAAAAGTGTGATTTCCCAACAGTGATTTGGTTTGAGTTTTTTTTTTTTTTTTTCCCACCTTGTGCTGCTCCAGCTGTTCATGATTATGACACAAAGGCCAATAAATAGACTGGTGTCAGATAAAGATGACAGGTGTTGGACAGTGAGCGGCGGAGTTGTCATCGTGAAACCTCAGCACTCACCGTAATGCCCTGTCGTGTTAGCACAGATGATGGCTCCAAAGAAGTCCTTGTGATGCTTCTTGATTCTGGAAATTGCCATCTCGCAGGCTGACGAGGGATCTGCGCCGTTCCTCATCAGTTCTACGGCCAAGTAACTGTTGGCAGGTTCATACAAGAGGGAGATGTTAGTGTGATGAGGACGACGGAGAGGATGTGATCCTGAACATCAGAGAGGGGGGGGGGGGGGGGGGGTTGGGGGTTTTTCTGTCAAAAATGACTTTAAGCTTTTAGTCCGGGTCACAGCATGACTTTGTGACACTGCAGTTGTTGATGCACAAACAGGATTAAACCGTGTATAAAAATCTATAGAAACAGTTGATGCTGTACTGGCCACCTGCAGTATCTGATCAGAGTTTCTAAAATAACCTCCAGTCTGTCTTTTCACCCCTCACATTCAGAGACTCTGCATGAACTAACAAACCCTGATTGTTCCGGGAAAGTGAATCAGGAGCCATGGCTGATTCCGACATCCCTCAGGTGTTGCTGTGAATGTGAAAGTGAGGGACATTTAAACGAAGTGTATGTGTGTTCAACAAAGTACCGCAGGATAAATAAAGCTAAAAAAAAAAAAAAAAATCTGCCGTATCCTCGCGTCTGAATACAAACAACGGCTTTGGGGAATTCTTGTGACTTGTGAGACCAGAAATGACAGTTTGGGGGCAAGACTATTGTTGCTCACGGACCCCATAGCTCACGAAGGGAGTCGGTACTTTTAAAATGTCCAAAAGTCAATACTTCTAGCAAAAAAGTATAAAATTAGCAATGGCATGCCATGTAATTAGCACGTAGGCTTCCATTGGCGTCCTACCTGAATATATTCTGATCCTGGAAATGACACTACGGCTACAGGAACCATCAATAATATTCAGAAATTCAATCTAAATAAATTATTCAACTTGCCAAAGGCAAGAGTTAAAGATGCTGCAGGTTGTCTTTAGAGGTGACCAGGATGGACAGGTTCAGTAATGAGGTGATTCGAGGGGCAGGAAGGTTTGGAGAAAAAGCTAGAAAAGCCAGATTGCGATGGTTTGGACATGTTCAGAGGAGGGACAATGGATACATTGGTAGAAGAATGATCCTAAAGATGGAGCTACCAGGTAGGAGACAAAGAGGAGATTGATGGATGCAGTGAGGGAGGACATGGAGGTAGTTGGAGTCAGAGTTGAAGATACAGAGGACAGGGCGAGATGGAAATTGGACAAGCAGAAAGTAAAAGGAGAAGAAGAAGCCAATGTAACTGTGTGTGTGTGTGTTAGAGGTCCTGTGTGTTGGTAACTCTGATCTGATTGGTCAAAGAAACAATACTATTACTATTTGTTCCGTGCTTAGGGGCAGATTTCTTTTTTTACCCTGGCAACAGATGATGAGCAGAACAGAATTGAAATTCATGAGAACAAAATATGATGTATTATTTTAGTAATTTTCATAGAAAAGAAGTCACTGATTCTGATACAGAGAAACCTTGGCTGGCTTCGACTGTTCATCACTTAAAATATTCAATACTTTTGGAAGCAAGAACGTAACCTTGATCCAAACGAAGTGAAAATTCAGGAGTGTGTTAGGAGTATGAACACATTTTTTTAATTTATTTTTTGTATAGCCAAGATTTTTTAGATTTTATGCATTCCATCCTAACGCTAGATGAAATTTAAACTTTTCTTCTACATACAGACTTACCAATGAGAAAACTTGAAACATAATGGAACACATGTTTGACATTCTTTTTTAAAATAATAAAAGCACTTTCACAAAAAAAAAAGGAAATAGAACATTTTATGCGATAAAAGAAATTCAATTTACCTTGCACCTTCCAGTTTTTTTTAATTGATGTTTATGAGCAATTTGAGTCCAAACACCGAATCTGACTGGTAAATAAGGTTGAAAAACATCTATAATAGACAGTGTGTGTGTGTGTATGTTCTTTGGTTTGAGGTTGAAGTAGAATACCTTGGGAGGAAGCGCATCATTATATCCCCATCTCCAGTTGCTGCAGCAGCACCAACTGTGCTGTCAGCATAAGCCCCTGATCCTGGGATGGGAGAGTCTCCAACGCGACTGAAACGCAGGAAATAAGGGTATTCAGACCAATAGCTGAGCCACAAATAATTTCAAAATAATGAAAATATGCAAGCATATATGATGCAATAAACACTCAAATTATTCCTCATACCCTGGCACCTTGTGCGTCATTCCATTGGTAGAAGTACCAGCTGCGACATGGCCGTCCTGATCAATAGCGATCATCCCTGAAGTAAAATTGGAAAAATGATGGTGAACCTCAGGGTTCTAGGAAGTGAGGTCCTTGTCTTTTTTCTGAACGGTCAGGCGATAAGGCTCGTGATAACATCTTTTTCATCGCAACCCGCAAATAATTGCTGATAAACAATAACATCATCTGCATCATATATTATTATAATAATGATAGATCCTAATTCTTCACCTTTCGGAGTGAATTATCCTTTCCCATCTCCCCCTTTTTCTCCCTATCTTCTACTCTAACTCTATGTCTACCTCCATGTCCTCCCTCACTGCATCCATCAATCTCCTCTTTGTCTCCTACCTGGTAGCTCCATCTTTAGGATCATTCTTCTACAAGTGTCTCCACTGTCCCTCTTCAGAACATGTCCAAACCATCTCAATCTGGCTTCTCTAACTTTTTTCCCCCTTATCTTCCAGTCTGTGTTGTCCTTCTATTGACGAGCATTTTTTAAATGCAATAAATGTTATTTCTCATGAGTATTTTTTTTCCCAACTCTCCAGTTTCTGATGCCTAAAAAAAAAAACAAAAAAAAAAACAGTGTGAACTGCACTTTCTGAGGACACATCATTTTTTTTAACTGTTATATTTGTGTTTACTCAGTTAGTGTTGACTGTCTGGACAAATCTCTGTATCTCCAGGTGCGGTATATTTTCCTCAGCTTTAAAACAGTGTCTGTTGGTTATATTAAAGCTAGAAACTGGAAGTTTGGTGTCTTGCAACCACTTTTGAATAAAATCCATGTGTGTATTCTAGCCTTTCTGATTTGCTACACAAAGAGTTGATAACTGACAAGAAGGTTCAATCCGCAATGGAACAAATGCATATGCAAAGTAAACCATAAAGTCAGTCATGCAGTGGTAATTTATTGAGTTAATTAAAATTATCTTTTTTTTAATATTATTATTTATTGTGCGACTATTGGATTTATTGATTATCCTCCCAGGCCTTATAAAATAAGATGCAATTCAAAGAATATGAATCGATCTGTAAAACACGTTGAATTCCAGAAATGATTAGCGCCCTCTGTTGCATAAGTAATCGGTACAAACAGGTCAGTTGGTTAAACTCCCCCTTTAACAAACACACAATGTTAGAGCTTCCAAATTGCTCCTTATGGGCAGGTTGCCATCTCTTCCTCGTCCTCTCGTCACTGTCATCGCCGCTTCTCTCTTAATTACTAAACTTCTACTACGCCCCAGGAAAGGTGACTTTCTGGATCTCAGTGTTAACTGATGATACCCACCGATGGTGTCATGGGAGAGGCTACCAGGGCTCTGTGCTCTCCTCTCCTCCTGCTTCTGATTCACCACCGCCGTGGGCTTGTAGGGTCCACAGAACTTTGAAGGATCTGGAAACACATTCTTTGAACAGCAAAAAAAAAAAAAAAAAAACATAACTGTTTCAAAAAGAATATTTTTACATATTTTTTTTCCGTTTACATCGCAATCAGCTGATGTGTACTGGCTTAAATAGAATAAAACAATTTCATTCTCATCGGACAATGACTGAATGACAGGATGTCCATTTGGACATGTTCAGAGGAGGGACAGTGATTGTATTGGTAGAATAATTGTTATTGTTTACAAGTTTAGGTCTTAAGTTAGGATGCTCATCTCAATAGGTTTACTTTCTTACATGGTGTTGAAACCTTAAGAGTTTTATGGGCCTGATCTCTAGTAGATTAGGGGCTGTATCTCATGGTCAAAGTCTAGGAGACACTGCACAACTTTCCATTCACATGCTCAATCATTCTATCAAAAATGTCTCCATTAAGACACTCTGTGCCGTTAAAAGTGCTTGCAATAAAATACGTATATGTACTACTACTACATTTCTTCGGAGTAGACATAGATTAAGGGTCAGCAGATGTGAATACGGAGAGTCCAGTGTAGTTGGACAAAAAGCTTATTCTATCTCTTTGCCTTGAGGCGTCTGCGCGGCTCTCATCATCGACTGAATCCAACATGTCAAACCTCATGCAGGTGTGAATGCTTTATTCAGCATCTTTAGCTTCTTCCGAGGAAAAATGGAGTTCTTATAAAAGTGGGAAGACGAGACGAGATGGACACGGAACTGGAAACTGGGCAGTTTTCTATTGTAACAATCAAAGAGCAGGGACTTTGTAGTATTACAATCATAGTGACGTAACTGCACATAAAGTAAATTGACCGTCTATTAAAGCAAATTATTGAATTTAATTTCCACAAATGAATGAAACGCATTAAGTTTAATAGCCTGACTCGACAAACTATAGCAAAGATCCTCTTGCGTGTCCTGTTGTAACCGTCTCAGGGTTATCCTCCCCACAGTGATTTTGTCAAGGCATCCGTCAACCAGATTTGGGCTCAACTAGTCTGTTTCATGAAAGAGCAACAGTGAATAATTTATCACCAAGTCTGCTGCGGTTCACTTTATGAAGGCGAAGGTAAAAACAGCTTGAAAACAGTCTCTTTAGTAATAAATAATACAGGTAGAGTTGCCTTTCTGTGACCTCTGCAGCAATCTGCAACTTTTTTATTTTTTTTGACAATAAGGTAACTGTTCAAATCATATCTTTCTAAAACTGTTATTGTTTGACTGTGTCGAAAAATAAGTACAGGTGAAAAAATTGTTATTGGAAGCATTTGATGCCATTATATTGACGAGTTTGACTCATTGACCTATAAGACTAGGTAAACATTCATCAAATTGCAGTGGTGGGCTGTGAGGGCCAGCAAAGCCTTCTCTTGATTTGCCTAAACATAGTCACAAAAACAGATTTATTCATAAATATTTTTAAATAACATAAAAATATTTTTTACATTTTAAAAGTTAGATAAACCTTTTTTATCCCATCATATTTCAGCTAGCTAGTGTTGTCAGGTTTCATGAAATCTGCCAGTGCCTTCAGAATCAAAAGTGAGGGCCCGCTGTAAGTAAATGGACACAGCCCGTTCAGGCCACAGCTCTCAGACCAATCATCTTGTCAGATTCTACATCAGGGCCTTCAAGCTGGCCCTACATAGAAGGCAACATATACAGTCATGGGAAAAAATTATTAGACCACTCTTTCTTTAATTTCCTGTCCATTTAAAAGTCTGCTTCCACTTATCTACAATAATCTGGACAAATATAATAACAAAAAAAGGCTCATAATTAAGTTTAATTTCAGAGCTGATTTCTGGCCATTTTGCATGGTTTTATTGACAGTGACAAAAATCACTTCTGTTCCTACATCACTAGCAATAACATTGTACTCACAAATACAGTGCTTTTAGTCATTGCATGTTTCCCCCAGGTGATAAACCTTTAGTGGAACAAGGCATTAAGATGAACAAGGAATTGAAGAAAACAGCAGAGTGGTCTAATCATTTTTTCCATGACTGTATGTGTCCCGTGATTGGATAAGCTCTTCCGGCAGTCTGATAGTGTTGACTGTAATGTATGGCATCGCTGAATTTGAAGGGAGAACTCCTGCTGATCTCCTAGATTTTCTTTTGATCAAAAAGCTGAGCGAGAAACTTTACGTATTGCTGTGATCATCCCTGTGTCCACTGCCTCTGTCGAATGGTCATTCTCGGCACTGAAGTGTCTAAAAACGTACGTCATTTTGTCATGGAAATTATAACCAAAAGCTATGATTTAGCAATTCCAAAGATGATTCAAAAGATAAAGATGTAATTTTTTTTTTTTTTTTTTCACAAACTTTTTTACCGTCTCAACTACTGGTAACTAGGTTTGAACTACGTATCTTGCAGGAATAAGTCTCAATTTGTTGACATTAAATTTGATTTTTTTTTTTTGTTCGGCTTTATTTCACTGTGATTTTTACTTAAAATATGTGAGTGTGTGTGGCTGCTGCTGAAAAGTAAGGCTGTGCAGGGTTGAGTTTTGCTTGGCGACACAACAGGACACGGAATTGTTTACAGCGGATGCTGACAAATTCATACCTTTCGATAATTGGGTTGGCAGTTGTTTCCCAACCACTGGGAGAATATATTCATGGATTTGTTGGTGGTCAGCTCCTCTGCAGTGAAGCCCATGTTTTCAGCAAAGAGAGAAGCTGTTGGAAGAGAAGAAATGTTTACAGGACATAGACGTTCTCTCCGCTCCTTGCTGACCTTGGGTTAAAAGGATGGACAAAAGATCACAAACAAAGAACAGAGACTGAAAGCAATCTAATCTCCTGTGGGAAAGCAAGTCTTGTTCTGCCACTGTTTGCAACATCACTGACCTTACCATTCCACAGAGTGATGGTTCAATTTAGTCCAACGAATCCAATTCATTTCAGCCATTTTGACATACGGGCCCAAATGTTTTGATTTTGACGTGATCACCTTTAAATAAATACATTTTACCTTTGTTTCTTTTTTTTTCCTCATCACTTTTTAGGAGGTGTCATTGTCAGCACTCAGAGTTGATTTTGACTTTTTTTAAGAAAGGGAAAGTCGTTGTGCTGTAGCTACAACTCTGTACAACATGTAGTGTCTGGTATCACTATCTTATAAGATGAAAAAAAAAGACCTGTGCAGTTCATCCACAACTGTCCTGAATCTATATGGTAAAAAAAAAAAAATCAATTTCTGTCTGCTGTGAGTTTCACCCTGGATCTTTTGATGGACAGGCCAATCATGTTCCCTTTAAAGTAAACCCTGTACTTTCATCCAGACAAAACTGTCCAATCAGCTGGTGAGTGACAGAAGACACATATCCTCCAGACTGGGAACTTTTAATGAGTATCTATTTTCAGGCTGGTTCCTAGGTCAATCCAAGCCAAGTTGGTGTTAGGTCTGCTCGCTATATGCACATTCTAGCAGTTATGCTACATTGGTGGTGAATGTTCTAGCAAAACTAGACCACGAGGGGTCTCAAACGCAAACAAGTCAAGGGCCCCCAATGTTATTTAAGCAATGGGCTGCCAACATAAAAGAAAACAGAAGGTATTTTATAAAAAGTGAATTCCCCACAGATTCTATGTCATACAACACTGAAGATGAGTAGAAATTAAAAAAAAAAAGGAAACTGCTAAAAATCAACCAGAAGGTGTTCGTGGACCAGGGTATTGAAAACTGATGGATTTACCAAAAAAATGCGTAGAGAAAATATAAAAACTAACCATATATTTAATGGTAAAGCACACAATGCTATAATACAGTACATCAATTGGTGAAATACATTTACAAATACTGGACCGGGGATGAATTAGTGCTTGGCCGCAGAGAAATAATGTTTCCTTTTGGCCCCATCTGGCTATTACTTACACTTGATCCATACTCATATCAACCCATAAGAACTTGACAATAGAATGACTAGGATTCCATCATCAATAATGCAACTATATTTAATTAGGAAATACTTTTTCAGTGAAGACAACAACAATAAATTAAAAATGAGTCATTGATACAAGATTCTAACGTTGTATACCGCTGTGGTAGTAGAAAATTACCGGCAGGTTGAAACCTTTATTGTGTGCACGTACAGTTTGGGTAGGAAGATTTTATAGGTAGGAAAATATTTCAGAACACTGGAAATGTACCTTTAATAAAGGTTATGAAAATAGTACGAGATATTTAACTGGTCCGTGGCACTAAAAAGGTTGGGGAACACTGGTCTGAATTTTAAAACTCTCCATTAATTAAATTTCTGTTGAACATGCATCATCAGTGCGTTGTTGACCCGGCAGTTGTTCAACACTGGTCTCTATGAATAAGAAAACAGCGGAAAGTCTGCATTACAATGTGTGTTTACCACCGAGTAAATCCAATGTGACCATTTTCCACATGTATTACTTAGAGGGTAAGTCCTCTCTATATATTGTGTAATATTAAGCTTTCATATCAAGGTGGGGGCCGCACAATATTGCCGTACTATACTTTCTTGCAGGTTGGTGAGCCCACTGGAATACTGCTTGAATATAAAAGCGAGTAATTTAAGAAGATGCAATTGAAACGAAAGGAAGTTAGTGGCCAAAATATGTATTTAGGAGGCATTTTGGGCTTAAATCTCTGATAATTTTCTGACTCAGGATATATTTTTTTATCCTTCCTTTTTGACACTGATCAGACAGAGCTTCTGTAAAGAAAATGTTCTTCTTCAAACCGCAGTATGTTTTTTTGAAGTTTGTTTTTCTTGTCAGGATGGATCTAAAAACCCACAGAGTCTGCAGCAACTTCACAAGCCTCTCAGCAGCTCCACAGTTTTTTTTTTGTTTTTTTTT
Organism: Paraplagusia blochii; assembly: GCA_016785265.1. Classification (NCBI taxonomy): domain Eukaryota; kingdom Metazoa; phylum Chordata; class Actinopteri; order Pleuronectiformes; family Cynoglossidae; genus Paraplagusia; species Paraplagusia blochii. The sequence goes on from JAFBJS010057646.1 coordinate 135,603, forward strand.
TCCAGTGCCAGCAGCACGACCCACCATGTTAACACCACATGTTGTTGACGCCTTTGTGTTGACAAGTAATGTCACGGGTCTTCACACAGTTTCTATTCTTCAGCAAGCAATTTGGAATAAAATAATGGGGCAGTGCATTTTAGCGTTAAGTAATGGAAGTAGTTCAAAATCAATGTGAAAGATCTGTGGGGGAGAAGAAGTGCTGCTTTTTAATGGATTTCCCAGGGTTTAGGAAAATATAATGACGCATGTGTCCTCTACTTACTTACTACCAGAGTTATTATATAAATATATATATATTTTTTAAATCAATGTCTAACTGGGGTTGCTGACCCAGAGGACACCAGCAGGCATTTTGTGATAGTGCCCCGGAGTTTGAATGCAATCTGCTGCAGCTGCGTCTTGTTTTGGTGACTTTCCGCCTTTAGTGCTTTTGGTTTTCACAAACTTTTATGCTCCACCTTGTACCTCTAAAAGCTCTTTGGATGCTATCTTTAGAGGTGAGTGATGAAATGTCATGTCAATGATTTCTTTTTTTTTTCCATGTGTATGGTCGATTCCGAACTCACACAATGCTCTTGTACACCTTGACATTCAACCCTGCATTTGCCATCAACAGTGGACAGTAACTTTTCCATTAGCAGCCAAATGTGCTTGAGCTGAAGAAGAACTGCATTCAACAGAGGAGATGGTGACTCTGGGTCGTGGTCTTTTACCTCCTTAATCCTCGTTTTGCAACTTTCAGAACTTGTACTTTCTTTATGTTTGTTTATCCTCACTTTTTTTTTATTCTAAAAAGCTTTTGTCATCTAATTTCCTTTCAATCATTGGCGTCAAAATTGTGGCTTAAGCAGTTTGATTTATAATTTTATACATGTGTTCTCCTCATTTAATGGTAAATCCAATAGTTCTCATAATCCTGATCCACAGTCTCCTTCTGGTTCAGTGTTGTACACAGAATCTATGGAAAATATATATATTTTTTTGAACAATGAACACTGAAAGCTAACGCAGCCCTTCTGTGAAATAATAGTGTGAGTGGCGGTCCTCAACTTATTTACGTTTGAGACCCCTGCTTTGATCCTCAAGACCTATATAATTATGTTTTGTTTTTTGTTTTTTTTTTTCCAATCTCAAAATGTCACCTGTTAAAATTTGAAACTATATAATAGGCAAAAAGAGACTGTGTTCTCTTTTTGCCTATTATATTACTATTAAATACTAGTAATATATATTTTTTTTTTAATATACTATTAAAAAAAACAAAACAAAAAAAACATATTTTTGTAT
>JAFBJS010057647.1:0-19948 GCA_016785265.1 Paraplagusia blochii
GTCCAACAAATGTAATGTTCACGGAAGCAGAAATCCACATTTTACCTGGGGGTGTCCAAATTAATCGTTTTGGATCAGTTTAGATCGAACTGGATCAATCATTTAATATTTTTTTATGAATCGTTCCTGAATCGGATCCTAGGCTTTGAATAGAGATATGAATCGGATCGTTATGTGAGTGAATCGCCACACCCCTTATATACACTATACGTATATTTATATTAGGGGTGTGCAATTTAATAGTTTTGAATTTGTTTGGATCGAAACTGAACCAAATCAGATCCAACTGGAACGATCGTTTAATATTTTTTATGAATCAGATCGTAGCCTGTGAATCAAGATAAATCGGATCGTTATGTGAGTGAATCGTCACACCCCTAATATACAGTATATATATATATATATATTATGGGTGTGCAAATTAATCGCTCTGGATTTGTTTGGATCGAACTGAACCAAATTGGTTCGAACTGGATCGATCATTTAATATTTTTTATGAATCGTTCCTGAATTGGATCGTAGGCTGTGAATCGAGATATGAATCGTGATAACGTTATGTGAGTGAATCGTCACACCCCTACATTTTACAGTAGATGAACTGGCCGGGGTTTCTTATTTAATTGAAGTTGGAGGTAAATAACCCTACTTTAACGGGCGTTTTTTTTTATTATTTTTTATTTTTAACAAGCACTGCATAAACCCTCACTCGTATTCATTATGACTTTGGCTCTAATTAATCCTGTAGCCACCAAGTATGTTGGAATAAGTGGTTGAAATGTGACCTATTTTCTGCCTCTCAGTTTCGCCTCCAACTGAGCCGCTCTTCAGATAAATAGCTTTGCAGAAAGCTCGCCTTCCTCGCAGCCAGTCCAGCGACTTCTCTTTTCCCCTTTCCCTCCTTCCCTCCCTCCCTCCTTCCTTTGACAACTTTGATGGTCAATTATATTTAATAAACAGTTAGGTTGCAGAAATAAATCAATTTCAGGAGGGCCTAATCCTCCTTCTCAAGCAGACTGTGAAGCCGCAAGTCCTGAAAAAATGTTTGAGAATGAACAGTAATGGAACACATATGTCATGCAGCAAAGGTCCCTGCACGGGAGCCTCACATCCCATAATGCTCTGTGTCAGCGTTCTGCCAGAATGTAAAGACAGTGTTCCTCATCGGCCCTGGTATATTTTTCTACACGATTTGTTGGAGGATATTCCGTCCCAGTGTCATCTGTTCATCAGCGCCCCCTTTAATTATATATCACCCCCAGGGCTTTGCACATGACGGGACCCAAGGTTTCGGCTGCAGATGCCCAGCTCTGTACGTGTGGCTGGGATAGTTTACAAACTCTGGGGCTGGAGGTTTGCTGCTCTCACCAGTTTGGTTAACCCAGAGTGTATCCAAGAGACGGACGGTGGCTGCACAAGAAACAGCACTGACACAAACAAGTCATTTGTGATTGGACTTCATTTCTTTTTTTAAAACTGGCCTGTGTTTTGGACAGCGCTGACGTATGAGACGTACAAGACTTCAACGTTGGAACAACTGGGTAACCAGGGTAACCAACAGGATTTCAACCATTCTCTTTTTGGTCCTATTTTAACTATTCTGCTTGATATAAACTGGATTAATTTAATCCACAAAACCAAACCAAGCTCCTTATTTGAGGGAATTTCACTGGCGAAACACAAAAACCTGGTTTAATCACTTAATATAACAGAGAAATGAAACAGTCGTGTTGCTCAACAACGTTTGGCATTTGCTCGGAACAGAAACCAAACCAGAAACATGATGATTTTCATCGTTCCCAAACGGAAACGGAACAAAAAATAATAGTAACCAATTAATACTGGTTTTATTTTGTTTTTTAAAAATCCTACAATCGAACTCCGTGGTCTCCTAAACAGTCTGTGGTAGATCTATCTATCTAGTTACCTATCTAGTTATCTATCTATCTACCTATCTATCTATCTATCTATCTATCTATCTATCTATCTATCTATCTATCTATCTATCTATCTGTCTATCTATCTACCTATCTACCTATCTATCTATCAATCTATCTATCTATCTATCTATCAAAGTACCTACCTAACTACCTATCTATCTACCTGCTACCTACCTGTCTACCTATCTACCTATCTACCGGTCTGCCTACCTACCTATCAACCTGTCTACCTATCTACCTATCTATCTATCTATCTATCTATCCATCTATCTACATCTACAAATGTATTTATATCAACGTTCCTCTGAAGCTCAGCCAATCCTCACCCTCCCTCACCCTCCCTCACCCATTAACCCTCTCGGACATTACACCATCTTTTATTGATTTGTGCTTCCTGTCTGAAGCATCTGGTTGTCCATCTTTAAGCAACAATGGACAGTTGAACGTTCCGTGTTGCTGCTGCTGCTGCTGCTGTTTCACGAGGCTAATGATGACCACAGGGAATCCATATGTTTCCTGCTCGTCTTCCACATTTTAGCGGCTTCAGGGCCGGGACCATACAGCTGCTAAAACCTTAGGAAAAAAAGAAACGAAAACCTGCAAATAAGATGTGGATTTTTTCACACTGCAGGAACGACCTACCTACTAAACTATCTGTAGATGTGTATAAGAGACAGGTCTATCTACTGTAACTACCTACAATCCTACCTACCTATCTGTATACCGACCTACCTGCCAACCTGCCTCCTATCTCCATTCATATCTACAAACTATTTAATCTATTTATCCACACACATCCCTACGTACCTGACTTCTATCTACATATCTATCTATCTATCAATTTAATTACCTACCTACCTACCTACATATCTATCTATCTATCTATCTATCTATCTAGTTACCTACCTACCTACCTATCTATCTATCTATCTATCTATCTATCTATCTATCTATCTATCTATCTATCTATCTATCTATCTATCTATCTATCTATCTACATCTGCAAATGTATTTATATCAACGTTCCTCTGAAGCTCAGCCAATCCTCACCCTCCCTCACCCTCCCTCACCCATTAACCCTCTCGGACATTACACCATCTTTTATTGATTTGTGCTTCCTGTCTGAAGCATCTGGTTGTCCATCTTTAAGCAACAATGGACAGTTGAACGTTCCGTGTTGCTGCTGCTGCTGCTGCTGTTTCACGAGGCTAATGATGACCACAGGGAATCCATATGTTTCCTGCTCGTCTTCCACATTTTAGCGGCTTCAGGGCCGGGACCATACAGCTGCTAAAACCTTAGGAAAAAAAGAAACGAAAACCTGCAAATAAGATGTGGATTTTTTCACACTGCAGGAATCCTCCATCGTCTGTTCTGCCCTGAAGCTTCAGTCGTCACAGCGTGAGCTCAGATGTGTGGAAGTGATTGATTTGTATCTAAACGTATTCGCATTTGGTATTTATTTTGTTATGAGTCGTCTTTGTGAAGTCAAGTAACACGCAGAGCTTTACCGTGAATCCACTCCCATCATTGAAGTTTAAGGGTTTCCGTAGTCGGGTTTAGAGAATCCGGACTTGTCCTGGTATTCCTTCAGGGATTGGACAGTAGTATGTTCTTACATGGGGCTTTAAATGAACTAAAAGCATGTGATTAGAGCTTAGAAAGTCACTGGTAAATGTCTGTACCAGTGAACTCTGCAGGGATCCAGTCACAACCTGAGACCAGTGGAAAATTCATCATCTTGGTTCATCTTGGACATCTCTCACTGATTACTCTTCTGATCACATACAGATGTGTTATCTCCATACGTTCTCCAGGCCTAAGGTTCTGCGTGGAACCCCCCGGGTTGAAGACAGCGGTGAACCTTGTTCATTTGTAGTGATTATTTATTCTATCAGAGACATAGATGTTTGTCTGGCGACGTCAGAGAGAAGGAAATGAGGAATATTACATTTATTTTGGAAGGGAAATATGTTGACGTAGATTTTCCACACAAACCACGTCTTTACGTTTTTATTAAAGAACATACAGATATAAAATAATAGAATAAACATAATATTCTGAGCCTAAACTTTCAGCATTAATATAACTGGTCTGAACTGGTAAATGTTGGTGGAAGGAGAGGACGTCCCGTGATGTTGTACGGATTGTGCTGCATTCACTTTCTTTTTTGTGCGTTGTATTTCTTGGAACTTTCTGCCCTTAAATATGGCGTCTATTGTTTTAGACTACATGTCCAACATGAGGTCTGCGGACCAAATTTTGGCCCAAAGAGTCATTTCATGCAGTCCGCGTGGGGAAAACATGGTTATTTAATTCTTTTTAATTAAATTACACAGCAATGCAAAATATTTTTAACATAAGTTATACTTTGTCAACAGCAGATTGTTTTCATTACTTTTTTTTCTGGTTACATTTATAAATTCTTCAAGTTACAACTGGTCCTTCAAGGGGAACTATATTGCTGATGTTGCCTTGGTGAAATTAGTATCGAACAATGTACAATTTTTTGGCAAATTTTACAAATTTATTTTACATGTTACTTGTATGTTGAAAAGATAACTTTTTATTTTTCTTGTTTGAAAAAGTGATAGAATACTTTGTTTGGCAAAAAAAAAAAAAAAAAAAAATTTTCAAAAAAAAACAATTTTCAGACAAATGGGTCCAGTCCTAAAGACGTTCTCTGTTCCTCACATGACTGGAAGGCACAAACGTACAGTGTATTTCTGGTGCCGTTATTAGAAGCTGCAAACGGTCCTTGTGAAAAGTCCATAAATCACATGTGGCAGTGGGTATTTTTGGCTGACAAATGAAACAGCAGGCAAGGTAGGAGCAGCGTGAACAGAGCAAGGCTGCAATCATGGCAACGCACCGAGAGAGAGAGAGACGGGGGGACAGACAGGGATCCCTTCAAGGAATTCCCAGGGACGGGATGAGGACAAACACAGGATCAGAAGAAAAATTGTGATTATCTGTATTTGGAGACTTAAATTTGGTCAGATTTATGTTGATGTTTTGTCTCTTGTGAGACAAATAGTGTCTTTAGTTTTAACCAAATTAAACTTAATCATATTTAATACCAAATTAAATGCACTTTATTTAATTTCAGTCCTTTTTTTTAGTTAAACAACCTAATAACAGTGTTTTGACTGACTGTGACTCCCTCAGTGAATCAGTTGCAGGTCAGAAACATAGACTCAGTCCATGTCCAATGGCACCTCTGTGGACAATGTTACTGAGATTCCAAGACACCACGTGAGGAGGACAGGAATGTTTCTTTAGTCTCCGGGAAGGACATAAAATGACAACCTGAATGTTTGGTTTTCTCACAGTCCCTGCTGGATTTTATGCTTTCGTCCACAAGTTGGAGCTGAAAACCATGTGTTGTCCAAATATCTGAGTCCTTGGCCTGGTCTTGATTGTTGTTGGAGCTTAGAGAGACGTCCAACTTTGGTGTAGAATACAACCGACGTTCTGGTTGATCCCGGAGTTTTTGCACGTTACGTTACACAGTTTTATCAGTTGGAGAGTTAGGGCGTCAGAATTTACGCCTCTTACATCTGGATATATATCATAGGTGTCAAACCAAGGGCTCGGGGGCCAAATGTGGCCCGCCACATCACTTTGCATGGCCCGTCAGAGCTTACAGAGTGTTTTATAATGTTGATACACGAGCGATTTTTACTTGAATGAATAATAATTGACTACAGTACCATGTTGTGGAGCGATTACATCTATGTATCTATTTCCGACCACGGTTCTTAGTCGTCCAAGTCTCTGTTTTGAAATCAGAACCCAAACATCTCTGACTATCTTTGTCTCAGAAGATGTTTCACCTCACATCCAAAGAAGAGGAAATAACACAGACAGATCTGGTGACAACAATATCTCACCACTTGTTAAGGATGTGTTTTGCACTTTTAGATTACATATGGATACAGGAGTAAGTTGCAGCTTTGCACTTATGCACTTACTTGTAAGAAGCTTTTGTGGTATTTGCAGCACAGCGGCAGACGTCTTTCTTTAACCTGAGACTGTGAAATTTCTGGTGGAAGTTTTTGCGAGTTTAACTTTGGGAGAGACAAGGATGGACAGGATCAGGAATGAGGTGATTAGAGGGACAACACAGACAGGAAGGTTTGGAGAAAAAGCTAGAGAAGACAGATTGAGATGGTTTGGACATGTTCAGAGGAGGGACAGTGGAAGAAGAATGATCCTAGAGATGGAGCTACCAGGTAGGAGACAAAGAGGAGAAGACTTTGTCTTTTTTTTGAATTTGTGGAACCTCAATAATCAACCTAATTTAGATCAGTTTTAATTCTTTCTATGTCATTTATACTTTTAAAAACTGCATATGTGAAAATTTATATAATTTCTTTACCTTTTTCAAAACAATGTCTCGAAACGATTGTTTCTGCACAGTCACATTTAAAAGCCAACGCTTTAGTCTTAGGTTTGATTCCTGACATTATTCCCAGTCTGTGTCAGACACAGTCAAACCAGCCAGGAATTGAATTTACTGCCACAATAACTCATCCAGCCTTATATTCATGAAACATGATGATTTAATGATGGAAATTCCTTCCACGTTACAGGTCAGAAATTTTCCATTTACCACAGATGTTGTTTGTCTTTTTCTTGAAGAACAAAACTCCCAAAACTGAAATAAATTTATCTGGAGGAACGAGAAGTTACAAAGTCTATTTTGTAAAAACGTTTCTTAAGTCAAACTTGAACTTTGTTGTGGTTTTGCCACGTTCACGCCAGCGATGATGCACAGATACTTCCGTCTAATTGGCTGCTGTCAAGGCCATGAAATCATTCTCGAAAACATCTAGATAAAAGTAGGAGGGTATGGTAGATGTTTGGGTTCCATCTGGGTTGGCAGTCGTTGGAGCTTCGTTCCATGTGGCAGCAGAGAATCGCGACACCAGGTCTGATTCAGTCGGACCTTGTGCTTCAACATCTGACCATGGAGGGACGTTGGACAGTCAGATGGACAGACTCAAAGATCCCAACCAGAAGCTACTACGTTACAATCGGTTTCTTTACGTGATGTAAGAAAATCAGGATCAAAAGAGTTTTTTTTCTTGTTTTGATAGAAACAAACTTTCTATTGAAAGTTGGTACAAATCAGTTGTGATCCACTGTACGTAGAAAGACCAGCAACAACAGAATTTTTTATTTTTTTTAAATAAATTAAAGAAGGAACTGAGCAAACTGTACGATTGTAACTCCTGGAACAGCCTTCTTACCCGAGCCAACACCTCAATGTCATCTGTGATCCTGTAGAAACAGAACTCCAGAACTTTACTACTACAGGACCACAGAATCAAGCACCGGCGCCCCCTGCAGTCCGTCCCACAACCTATGAACGTCTCAGAAGGACGACAATCTCTTGTAAAAACCTGGAAAATCCCACTGATTTACAACGCTGGGAGGAAAAAACAGACAGAAAGACATTGGATCCAATCCTTTCCAGAGAGTTTTCCACTGGGGTCTCACTCCGTCCAGATTATCTGCCCACACACACTTGGCTCCACAAATACTGTGATCTGCATGACAGTTGCATGTCTTGTTGAGATTCCAAAGAACAACAGTAGGTGAGGGTTGGTGATGAGAAGAAGTCTGTGGGGAAGGATTTATTTCTACTCTGGTTTTCAGAGATTTACATTTTTTTGTAAAAATCCAAATTAACAGCCTGGTTCTCTGTTTGTTGTGTTTTAATGAGAACTGCAGTCAACACATTTGTGACTAAAGACCTTAGAGCTGCTGCTGTAGGTAGAAAATCACATAAAGCCTATAACAAGTCATGGTAAGTGGGTGTAGATGTCTCCAAATGGTAGAGAGGTGACCCTGATGTTAGAAACTGACCCCAGTGTCATTTTACTCCTTGTCACCAGAAACTTTCATTATTATTAATGTAGAACCAAAAGACTGAAGTAAATAATGCTGGAATGATGTCATGTCCCCCTGGACTTCAGTGGAACCATGTGGAGGACGGTTGTCATTGATTAGGGTCTAGTCTTTGTATCAGGACAGTGAAGGGATTGATATTTGAGTAATCTATCTATCTATCTATCTATTAACCTACCTACCTACCTACCTATCTACCCAGGTACCTACCCATCAACCTACCTACCTACCTATATATCTACCTACCTACCTACCTACCTACCTACCTATCAACCTACCTACCTACCTCCCTACCTATTTACCTACCTACCTACGTACCTACCTATCAACCTACCTACCTACCTACCTATCTATCTACCTAACTACCTACCTACCTACCTATTTACCTACCTACCTACCTACATACCTACCTATGAACCTACCTACCTACCTATCTATCTACCTACCTACCTATCTACCTACCTACCTACCTACCTACCTATGAACCTACCTACCTACCTATCTATCTACCTACCTACCTACCTACCTACCTACCTACCTACCTATCAACCTACCTACCTACCTCCCTACCTATTTACCTACCTACCTACGTACCTACCTATCAACCTACCTACCTACCTACCTATCTATCTACCTAACTACCTACCTACCTACCTATTTACCTACCTACCTACCTACATACTTACCTATCAACCTACCTACCTACCTACCTATCTACCTACCTACCTACCTATCCGTCTATCCGTCCGTCCGTCCGTCCGCCTGTCTCCACACATTAACAAATCCAATCAGGAATAATCAAGAATTTTTGTGATAGTTATAGAAGTCAAATAATTTTTGTTTTTGTATTTTGCTACAACACAAAAACATCTGACCAGATGTGTTTTTTATGTTCATCAAAAATCCAAATATTTTAATTATCCGTCCATCTTTATCTGTTCGTCCATGACCAGGGACCAAGGACAGAGCAGTGACACCCAGACTTCCCTGTCCACAGACAACTGGACCAGGGATCCAGGTCCTTCAGGGTCCATCACCCAACCAGCACCACCTGGATCCCACTGCACCGTGTCAGGTGCTGAGTCCACTGGAACTGAATGAATTATTGGTGGATTTTAGTCTTAACTGTGTGTCTTCCAGAGTTTTCTGTGTTTTTTTCCAAACTTGGGTCAAGACGCTGTCTTTCACAGTGTTGATAAATCTTCAGTCCCTCACATCAGTCAACAACTGACTGTCTCAGCTCGTCAGTTGACTTATTTACTGCCCTTCACTCTGTTCTGACTCAAACCAGGTGTTTGAGCAACAAAACACACGAGAACACAATCTGATTAAACTCCACCGTTTCTTACTAATGAAGGCTTGTCTTCTTAAACAAAAGTGGACAAATACTGGTCAAATGTCCCAGACTGTTGGACCCGGTGCACACGTTATAAATGATCTTCAGCTCCACATCACTGCAGGCCAACTCACATACATCTCGCTGTCATACTTCACATACCTTGGAGGCAAATTCCTCAAATCTGTTTGGTCAGAGGAGTGTTCGGCTGCCAGAGCTGTCACCGCCTCTGTACCTGCACGGCCAGATCTGATGGGAATGGAGATAGTGTCTCTGCTGATGTTGTATGGACTGGTGTGAAAGCAAACACATCTTCTCTCTGCAGCCAAGGACGGAAAAAAAACATTTTGTTGCTGCTTGTTTCTTCCTTCAACTGTGAACGCTAAAAAATCCCCCAAAGCAGCAGTTATTCAACCAAGGAAAAATAACATAGTCCATCACTGATTGGACAATAATGGTGATTGGACTGGCGCCCTCATAAATGTCCTCTGACGTGGAACATCCTGTATTCCCAGACCCACCGTGTTGCCTTTTTCACCAGGAATTCTGAAGTATCTGGATTGAAAAGAGAATTTTCTCACCGTTTCCTTCAACTTGGCGACAGAATCCGATGTTCAATCCAACTGTTGCTTTTAATTAATGAAAACAGCAGATTAAATATAAAATGATGCGTAAAAATGATTAATGATATAATGTTTGACATTCATTGCTGTAAAGAGAGACATTTACGTTGATATATGGGATTAACAACTGGTTTTATTTGTGTTTCGCCCAAATGTGGAATAATTAATATGGAATAATAACTGTTTGGGGAACAACAATGTTTATTTTGGAATAAGAACAAATTTTGTTTGACTTTATGAAGACAGAGGACACTGGGGACAGTTTTTCTCTCAGAATCCTGTGTAGCCGATATCACAGAAATACTTTCATAGGGTTAACTTTACAGTCTTACTCTTATTTCATTCATAATATACACAAACATATTTTCTTGTTGTACATTTGTAAAGTTTAACCATGTGACGTGAATGAATCAATACTTTAAGACCGGTATTGGAACTCAATCAATATTGAGCGCAAATATATCAATACAACAGTATCCATGCCCCCATGGAGTAACAATATGTATTAGAGCAAGCCTCGGCAAACTAAGGCGCGGGGGCCAGATGAGGCCCGTTGAGCTTCTAAATACGGCCCGCCAACACTGTCCAAATCAAAAAATGTTTAAAGTATTTTTTATTATCATACTTCTGACATTTTCCTACCAACCTACCATGTTTCCCCAGTAGATGCCATAAAAAAAAAAAAAACGCGATTTTAATTTGTATACGTGACTTGTCCACGACATTTATCTATTTTAATCATCTTTCTTCCCTGGACTTTGTGTCCCGTGTCCAGTTTTAGGACAAATTGTGGCCCGTGAGACAAAAAATTTTCTCATGTTTGTACTAGAGAAACAATAAGGGACAGTGTATAACTTCACAGCGAAGCTCCAAAATAATATTCATGTGTATTTTTTGTTATTTTTTTTGTAAAAAAAAAATTCTGATTTATTTTTTATTATCCATTTGTAATAATCAATAATTTTCAATAATAACTGGATCTATAACTCATTCTTCTCTAAATTATTAAAATTAGAATCAATAATGTTTTTATAAAAAGTTCTTAAACCAAGGTTTGCATCAAAAACTGCAGACAGAGCAGCGATCTCCAGAAAAAGTGTTATTTTTATTTTTTTTTTGTAGTAAAATCACGTGTGATTACATGTCAGTTCTGCAGAAACAAAAGCTGCAGCAAAATCTAATCTGTGTCTCAAACCTCTGAAGCTCCACAGCAGAGCAGCTCTTGTCATGAGGGAAAGCCATAACTATGACCTCAGTCTGTTATTTTGGTAATGGCTAATTAGAAAGGCCTTGTTTCCGATTAGCTCCTAATGTTTCTTACACAGACCATTGCCTTGTTTCCGTGTATATTGAGTTATCCCCTCAGTGAACCCCTCACTCATCGCTCCCTCAGCTCCAAACCTGGTTCTGACATTTCCAATCAAGATGTTTGTTTTTGTCCTTTATCAGAGCGCGTTGAAGGGAAAACGGTTGTTTAAAATGGAGAAGGATTATTTTACTTCAATGACTGTAAACGGGGGCCACTGTTGCAGTGATTTTCATTCTTATTTGTGACTTTTTTGTTTTCCAAAGACTGGGTCGGGACCCTGAGGTGGGTCGCAAAAAAAAAAATTTGGACGGTTGTTTTCTGTCATGTTTTCATTTTTTGCTGGTTCTGTTCTTTTAAACATGAGTCATACTAGTTCCTCAGATGTTAATAAATTCTCATTATTGTTCAATAATGGTCCATGATTTACAAATGTTTAATGATTTGGGCTCCTGACTTTAAAATGCCAAAAAAAAAAAAAACTTTTTTTTGCCAAACTGAGATCTTTTTTGTCTAAACAACCATATTCTTCCAGTTCAACGTGGACCTCAGAAATAAATACCATCTGTTAACCTGAAGTGACTCGGACTTTTCTCCAATGAACGTTCATCAAACCCCTAGGGCAACGCAGTGGCTTCTTGGCTGCGGGTATGAGACTCACGTCTCCTCAAATTAAGGTTGGAAGCAGGAGAAAAACTTCAGGTTGAAAAGAAAAAAGCAAATGTAACTCTTTGTCAGGTTGACTTATCCTCATATCTACAATCTTCTCCTCCTCCTCTGGTCTTGTCCCTTCTGCAAGGGTTACCACAGTGAGTTAACAATCTCCATCTCCCCCTGTTCTCTCCATCTTCTTCTATAACTCCAACCACCTCCATGTCCTCCATCACTGCATCCATCAATCTCCTCTTTGTCTTCTACCTGGTAGCTCCATCTCTAGGATCATTCTTCTACCAATGTATCCACTGTCCCTTCTCTGAACATGTCCAAACCATTTCAATCTGTCTTCTCTAGCTTTTTCTCCGAACCTTCCTGTCTGTGTTGGACGGACGGACGGACGGATGGATGGATGGGTGTGTTGATGGATTGATGGATGGGTGGGTGGATGGATTGATGGATGGATGTGTGGATGGGTGGGTTGATGGATGGATGGATGGGTGGATGGATGGATGGATGGATGGATGGGTGGGTGGGTTGATGGATGGATGGATGGATGGATGGATGGATTGATGGATGGGTGGGTGGATGGGTGGATGGATGTGTGGATGGGTGGGTTGATGGATGGATGGATGGGTGGGTGGATGGATGTATGGATGGGTTGATGGATGGATGGATGGGTGGGTGGATGGATGGATGGATGGATGGGTGGATGGATGTGTGGGTGGATGGATGGATGGATGGATGGGTGGGTGGGTTGATGGATGGATGGATGGATGGGTGGGTGGATAGATGGATGTATGGATGGATGGATGGATGGGTTGGTGGGTGGATGGATGGATGGATGGATGGGTGGATGGATGTGTGGGTGGATGGATGGATGGATGGGTTGGTGGGTGGATGGATGGATGGATGGATGGATGGTTGGGTGGATAGATGATGGATAGATGGATGGATGGGTTTGGGTGGATGGATGATTGAATGGATGGATGGATGCATGGGTGAATGGGTGAGTGGATGGATGGATGGGTGGATGGATGGGTGGGCGGGTGGATAGATGGATGGATGGGTGGGTGGATGGATAGATGGATGGATGGGTTTGGGTGGATGGATGGGTGGGTGGGTTTGGGTGTATGGATGATTGAATGGATGGATGGATGCATGGGTGAATGGGTGGGTGGGTGGATGGATGGATGGCTGGATGGGTGGGTGTGTGGGAGGGTGGATAGATAGATAGATAGATAGATAGATAGATAGATAGATAGATAGATAGATAGATAGATAGATAGATGGATAGGTAGCAGTTGAATAATCCCTCTGGATTATCCTTTGGAAGATTATGGAGATTATGGATTAATGGAGAAATAAATAGTAATCTTCTTTATAACAAGTTGACAAAATATCCCTTATAAAAAGCTGCCAGAGTTGAAGCTTATTTCTGTTTCTCCCTGGTGAAAACAAATACGTGTTTTACCTTTTCACAGGAAGATGAGACGCGTCAACGGAACTCTGCTAATTCATTCAGCGTGGAGCTTCAGCTGCACCTGCCTCTTCAGTGAGCAGTTGGAAGTGTGGAAGAAGCTGTTTTTTCTGCCATGTTTCACACCCAGAGAAGGTGACAGCTGCGCTGGAGCTGCAGATAAAAGCTGCTATAACCACAACTTGTTGATAAGGAAGGTGCAGGGTGGAGCAGGAGCAGTGATTGCAGTTGTGACAGGTCAGTCTAACACCAGGGTTGGTGCTCACATGTGTGGATGATCTGACAACACCAATAATCTTCTGCTGGTAGAACCACAGATTAGGGCTGTGCACAGTTTAAACGCTGAAAAATCCAAGAAATCCTGATTTAAACCTCTATTTTTTGTGTTATTCAATTGACATCATTGAATGGATCATGATTTGATGTTTGGTGTTGATGGAACTTAAGGACACGTAAGACAATGGAATGGAATGTTGACCAGGACAAGGACAGAAAAACCTACGGCCTTTAGTGACAATGAACGTTGTTATAACATTTCTTTCATGTCTTTTAACAGTAAATTTAATAAAATATTCACAACATGTTTAACATGGCAACTTAGTTTCCAATGAAAATGACCACTTGGACACCTTAGAAATGGTTAGTCATGGCTGGAATAGTCATTTAAATCGGTGGTTCTCAACCGCTGGGGCAGGGACCAGTACCAGTCCGTGGGTGAACTGGTGTCGGTCCGCAGAGAAATAATGTTTCCTTTTGTCCCCATATGTCTATTACTTCCACTTGATCCATACCCATATCAACAAAAGAACTGACCAATAGAATGGCTAGGATTCCATCATCAATAATGCAACTATATTTGATTAGGAAATATTTTCTCAGTGAAGACAACAACAATAAACTCAAAAGATTTTAACCTTTTATACCGGTCTGGTAGGAGAAAATTATAGGCTGGTTGCGCTTGAGAAATCCTTGTTGTGCCCATGCACAGTTAATTCAGGTAGGAAGATTTTATAGGTAGGAAAATATTCTAGAAACTGGAAATTTACCGGTCCGTTGCGCAAAAAAAGTTGGTTTTACAAACTGTATATTTTACTCACTCATAAAACTAAACTTATAAAAAACGTCTCCAGTTCTCGTACCATCAACCTGGAACAGACTTGAAGGTTTCAGATTTCATCAGTGTCAGGATTTGAAGTTGATCCAGAAAAACAGACTAAACTTTGACTCGATTCATCTTCTCTGTTCAGGTCCATGTTGTTTTTTTTTTTTTTTTTGACTTCTGGTATTAGTGTTCTCATCAACTATCTTTGAATTGTTTGCTTTAGATTTGAAGGTTGTGTCCCTGTGGACGTTTTCTTCATCCAGGTCAGAGTTGTCATCACATGTTGAAGAACATCGACCTTGTGCTTAAGGTAAAACGACTCAAACTGGATCCAGATGGAACAATGGTGTCTTTTGATGTAACATGTTTTTCCTACCATTGACGCATTTGAAACCAAATCTGCCTTCTGTTTCAGTTAAAAGACAAAATCTACAGAAAGACGCACTGATGGTCCACGGATTCCACGCTCCAGTAGGTGGAAAGTGGAGCAAAAACCCAAATGTTAGTGAAAAACATTTACTAAACAGACATATACTGGTCCACAGCGTTTGCCTTGATCCCGGGAACAGAAGATCCACTGTCCAGCAGCATCAACAAAAGAATGGAAAGAAAATTTGGACAGAAGAGGAGGTCCACCATACTCCTCTCTCTCGTACCTACCAGGCTCTGCTTTCATCTCCTCTGAGGAGACAAACAAACATTGGTTTCAGGCTTCTGCTCTGCCTAAGAAGGTGAAGTAACGTGACCCTGGAACCAAAGCATCTCCAGCAACTGAACTGATTTCCAACCAGGAGCAGGACAATACTGTCTGTCTCTATTATGTCCCACTGGAGGGAAACCAGCAAACAAACTTTTAACCATGTGTTAAAGTCTGATAAACACAAATATAGATTAAAGAAATGGTTTTTGACAGAATATAGTCAGGGAGAGACACCAGGAATGGACAGAAGACAGGAGACAGTTCTCTTTAGGAGAGACAAGGATGGACAGGATCAGGAATGAGGTGATTAGAGGGACAACACAGACAGGAAGGTTTGGATAAAAAGAAGCTAGAGAAGACAGATTGAGATGGTTTGGACATGTTCAGAGGAGGGACAGTGGAGACATTGGTTGAAGAATGATCCTAGAGATGGAGCTACCAGGTAGGAGACAAAGAGGAGATTGATGGATGCAGTGAGGGAGGACATGGAGGTAGTTGGAGATAGAGGGGAGGATACTGAGGACAGGGGGAGATGGCAACCAGTTATGACCAGAGCTTTGAACCAGTTCAAGAAGCGAGAACCAAAACCAAATATGGAAAATCTTAGTTTCAGAGACAATATCAATACATTTGTCCATTTTAATGATGGGCTGGTGACCATAAAACATTGTAAACAGGTAAAAATGATCAACTAGTTAATGCAAAAATAACAGAATTCAAGGAATCATTTCAGGACGGTTTTAACCTGTTCTTGAACGTCAACGTTGGAACCAAGAACCAGAAACCAGAATCTGGTTTGAAGCCATGGTTCAACCACAGAACAATAGATGTTCAAATGCATCAGTGAGATCTGTGATCCTGTGGAAACAAACCTCCAGCCTCAGTCTGGACGAAGAAGAAGAAGCAGTGAAATAAATAAAATAAAGCTCATTTAAGGTAAAACTGTCAGCGCACTTTTCCACAGATAGAGAGCGCTCACTAACAAGAGTGACATCATAATCATCTGCGTTCACAGGGTTTGACAGTTTAAAGAAAGAAGGAAGTGGAAAGTAAAATTTAATCATGTTCGGCCTAAATGTGTCCGTCACAGAAGAGGAGATGAAACGTGTTTTTGATTATTTATCTCCAAACTGCGTCTTTTATAGGACACGGAGATAAGACGTGAGGAGCATACTTGGAGTGTTATTTATGGACACAGTGAGAGCAGAACTTTTCCCTCCTCCCCCACCTCCTCCCTCTTCTCTCCCACTGAGGTTCACATCTGTTTTTAATATCACACACTTGTGTCTTGAAAATCTCTGTAACAAATGCATTGTTGGACGACGCAAAAAGAAAATGCAGGAAGATTTAGTATAAAAACTCAAACCTGGGAGCTTTGTGATGTACATCATGTGATTACTGGGTTTTATTGTGTGATCATTTGGTGCAGGACGGTGATTATCACAGTTATCAGACAGGGTGATGTGTGAGCGATGGTACTTTTGTCATCGTTGTTCTATCAGACCCATGTGTTCAGCTCTTTCAGGAATAAAACAGACTTAGATGTGATGTGATGTGAGACAGATGTGAGAGAAAAAAATAAAATATATCATTACTGAAGGTTGAGTCAGATGATCATCACTGAAGTGATGCCGTGATGCAAAGGTTGGTTGGTTCACTATCATTGAACATTAGAAACCTCCTAATCACCTACTCCCTCTCTCTAGTTATATACAGTATGTTTGTTTCTATGTGTTTATATAGTCATATATAGACATATATGCATATATTCATAGACAGATGTACAGATAGATAGATAGAAGGATAGATGGACAGACAGGTAGGTAGATAGATAGATAGATAGATTGATAGATAGAGAACACATCACTATGTAAACCACAGGTCTCAAAATTGTGGTCCGTGGTCCATTTGGGGCCCGTGGTGCGATATTTTGCGGCCCTCACCTTGATGCAAAAGTTGATTTTATAATAATATTTTATAGATTTGTTCTCCAAATTTTATGGTAAATCCTATAGTTCTCCAAACCCTGATCCACAGCCTCCTTCTGGTTCATTGGTGTATTACACAGAAAACTGATTTTTTAAATAAAATGATTTCTTTTGTATTGAACACTGAAAGCTAACGCGGCCCCTTGGTGAAAAGATAATGATGATCAACTTATCAGGCCACCTAAAAAAAATTCATGTGGTGGTGTGTAAATATCTTCCAGAGAGTGTGTTTGTGGTTGTGTGAGTGTTTATATGCATTTATATATGTGGTCTTTTGTAAATGACAGTGGGTTTTAAAGCTGCCGTGCATTGCATTAAACACGTGGTGAATATTTTCACCCAGAGCTTCTGGATTAGCTGCAAAACCGGCGACTCATTTCACATGACTCTTTGTTTTTCAGGAAATTCCTGTGTTCTATAACTTTAACAACAAGCAGACTCTTCCATCATCTGAGGCAGGAACCGCTGGTGGAATGTAACGTCCATGGAAGCTTGTAAACTGGAGGAAAACTAACAGTCACTACATAAAATAGGAAAACACTGCATATTAAGTCTGCATGCTTCATTAGGATTACAGTGTGGCGTCTAAATGAGCAATAAAAGTAGGAAAAAAACCCCGAAAAACTAACAATAAACAACAACTTTTTACAAGAGATAAAGAAGTGCGTTAAACTGCGTAGAACTGTACACAAATACAACACAATCGTTTAGGATTCGGTTCGACAGATAGAAATGTTTTGGGGTTTTTTTTGCAGCAAACATTTTAAATCAACAGGAGCAGCAGTGAGAGCCAATAAAAAATACTTGTAAAAATTACAATTACTATTTGTCTCGCGGCCCAGAGGTTGTTTCGCCAAAGGCCTAACGTGGTGTCTGCACGACTCTGCCATGACAACCCCATCAACTGTTGTTGTTGAAGTGAGATTTACGTAAGATCTAAACTTGGTTCACATAGAAACCTGGATTTTTTTTCTTCCCAGGAGTTTGATAAGAATCTCCTCGGCAGCATCCAATATTTTCCTCTTTGCAGTATCTGCTCTTGATCTGTCTGTTCAGGGGTTATTTTTTAAAGTTGATTATCACTTGTCTCACGTCCAGATGCCGCGCTGGTGCAAATGAAATCAAAAGTGAGCATCACGTGAGTGAATTTCCACAAAACGGGCGATGACACCTGTGCTCTCCAATCATCACTGATGGCAGCGATGCATGTTTATGCCTGTGAGGGCGTCGTGATGGTTGAGCTGCTGTTCTTTGTCAAAAAATCCGAACAACGCAGGAGTGTTTGTTTGGATCACACCATCTGTCGCTGGTGAAAGCAGAAGCGTCGTCCTTCCTGCTCAGCCATAAGCCCAGACCAGTTCTTAAGGTCAGCCAGAGATAATCCTCCAAAAAAAAGACTGACTGATGTGAGATAAGGACGTCCACAGCTGTCAACAATCAGGACTTTGTTGCCCTTTTTCACATGCTTATGCGTTAAATGAGTTTAATCCAACAATGGCAGCCACTGTTGGTTCACTCTCATGTCCTTGTGCTGCAAGTTCCTGTTACCAAGTGGTGGAAAATGTGGCTAAAATCCATATTTTGGAAGGAGAAACCAACCCCACCACTGGTACAGAAACCTTTTGAGGGTTGGTCGTAGTGTGGACGGTGTTACTGACTCCACAGGGTTGACGGACTCTTGGGAAACCACAGTGAAATGGATAGTGTATTTCTGTGGCGAGCACATGATGTTCGGTGTGACATGAAAGGGAATCGTGAGGAGCAATAACTCATCTTCACAGGGTCCCGCATGGCCCTCATGTCTTTGACATATCACAAGAAGAGTGATGATGATTGCCTAATGGCCCGACTGAAGAGCCCTGCAGACTCGCAAAGGGAACTCCTCACTGACACGAACAAGAGACATGCACACACAGGAGCAAAGGCCCGTGGACCAAATTTGGTCCAGGAAATAATTTTGTGTGGCCCAGGTATAAAAAGAATTAGATTTTCTTATGATATTGTTCTATATAATGTCATAATAATAACGATCAATGTACAATACAGGGCTTCAGGGAAAAAGCTACTCGAGTGTTTTTCCAAATTATGAGTAAGCAACTTTTGTTAGATTTTTCTACTCTAACTTTTGTCTTTTGTCTCAATCTCTAAGTGAAACAAGTGACGGATTTTTACTCTAAAAGGACCAGGGCCGTCCTTTTAAATTTTGGGGGAAATCACATATGTTTCACGCTCACAATGATCGCCCTAACTTGATCTTCAGCGTCAGAAGGTTAGTGTTTTTTGTGCCTCATTGAGCATCATGTCCCATCTAAGGAGACAGTGGGCATTTGTCCAAGCCTCACAGCCTGTGTTCTGATCACTGGAAAGGAGCGCTTTCAGAGGAGGAGACATCTAATACTCCTGATATAAAATTAAGAATTTTTGAGTTGGTAATCTAGCGGGTATTTTTGTACTTTTGAAATCTAGGTGTGTTTGTAAACTAAATAATTACCAGTAGAATGGATAAATATACAGTGAGGTTGTTTTATTTTTTAGGTTACAAACAGCCCTTTGAGTTCATGTGTTTTGATCTCCTGTTTTCTGATTCCTATTCCACCTCCAAACTCCATTTTGAACCTCAAATTTAACCTCATTCTCGGTATAGACTCCCATTGACTAGAGTGTTCTTGTCCCCACAAGTGTAGCCAATCCGGGGACACACACAGTTGCTTACACTTAAACCCAGGCTTATCTTGGACTTCAAAACAAAGCCTCTGAGGTAAAGGTTAGCAATTAAAGCCAGTCACACAGCATTAGTCAATGCATCACTGCATCAACACAAAGTCTGTCTCTTATACACATCTTAATATATTATTTAATTATGTTAAAATTCCAATCGCTATATATAGATAAAAAAGAGTAAAGGA
>JAFBJS010057647.1:20165-55219 GCA_016785265.1 Paraplagusia blochii
CTAGTATATACTGTATATATATGCAAATAAAAAATATACATACATATGTAGAATAGAAATATATGTATACATATGTGTGTGTTAATACACGTGTCTATATCATGTATATTTACATGGATACTTGGTTTTTGTTTTTTACATTAACTTCAAAATAATACATTTTACTATTTTAATGTTAATAATAATGATTAATTGCTGAAGAAGTATGTTAAATAATGGAATTAACCAGATTTTAACTTAACTAAAATGTTGTAAAACAGTTTTACCTGCGCAGTCAGTTGGATAGTTACGGTACCGACTTCCAGTGCACTTTCTCTGGCTTCGAGTGATGCATTCAAGACTAGAAGAATTCCGAACTCTTCTGAGCGACACAAAATTACTGGTTAAAATGTGACGTGTTGACATATTCGACTAAGAACTCACAAAATTATAACAGCACAGGACACAATAATTGAACGTCAATATTATCATTAAGGAATGATAATATTTTATAGTTTTCATCAAGTTTAATTTCCCCTTTGATTGAAAACATTTGGCATTAAACAGACTCTCTAAAGTGAATTTTTTTCGAATCTTTGTTTTTTAATGAAAGTGTTTTTGTAAAGTCGACGCCCCCTCCCTTGCAAATAAAAGAAAACTTTCCAAAAGTTAGTGTGGAAGCTTCCGAGCCGCACCCAAACGCACCAGGAGTGAGGGTCAATCAGTAGACTTGAGACTCTGAGCCAGAAGAGTTTGGAGAGTTACGGTGAGGGCGAGTGCACGTGAACTCCGTGAGCTGCGTCTTCCACCAATGACCGGCTGAAAACGCCCCACAACTGCGACTTCGATCTGCGGGGGTGGGAGCTCTCACAAAGTTCGGGACTTTTTTCCCCCCTCAGAACCATGGGATACGAGCTGGACCGCTTCAAGGGGACCGTGGACCCGGATTTTAAGTGCAACTTGTGCAACAAAGTGCTGGAGGACCCGCTGACAACTCCGTGCGGCCACGTCTTCTGCTCGGGCTGCGTGCTCCCCTGGGTCGTCCAGCAGAGCAGCTGCCCCGTCAAATGTCAGCGTATCTCCACCAAGGAGCTGAACCACGTCCTGCCCCTGAAGAACCTCATCCTGAAGTTGGACATCAAATGTGACAACCACGCACGGGGCTGCGACGCCGTGGTCAAGCTGCAGCATCTGGCCGAACACGCCGAGATGTGCGAGTACTCCCCGGCCAAGTGCCGCAACCGGGGCTGCAGCGAGGTGCTCAGTCTGCGGGACATGGACGCTCACGTGCGGGAGACGTGCGAGCACCGACCGGTGGGGATCTGCGAGAGCGGCTGCGGGCTGATGCTCAGCCACAAAGAGCTGAAGACCAACGGACACTGTTGCGTCAGAGCCCTGAAGGCGCACAACAGCGCGCTGCACTACAAGATCCTGAGCCTGGACCGGGAGCTGAAGAAACAGACCATCAGAGCCAACCAGAGGGAGAAGTCGCTGCTGGCGCAACTGACGGCCGTGCACGGAGAGCTGCAGATGACGGCGCTGAAGTATCAGAAGAAATTCACCGAGTACAGCGAGAGGATCGATTCCCTCACCAAGACGGTGACGTCCTCCTGCAAGGTAAAGGGTTCTTCTGGTGTCCCTTTTTGAGGAAGTCATGAGGACAAAATGTCAAATTTTTAGAAAAGTTTATACTTACAGTTTACAGTGGGAAACTTTCTAGAGACTTATTTTAAGTCAACACTTGTGTCTCTACAACTGGACAAACAAACAAATCTTACCTTCAAGAAATCAGTCTTCACCAAAAAAAGAGTCAAAATACCATTAAAATGTGCAAAAACCCAATGTTGGTTGGTGATTGGGAAATTGAGGGACGACCTTGTGATCTCTATTATGATTGGCTGTCACTAGATGTCACTAATTCTTACATACAGTTCTATATTGGTCTTGATTAGTCCAAGAATCCATGGATTTTACAAAAAATGTACCCCCAAAAAACTGGACAACCTGGATTGACAATCCAATCTGTTGATGCGTCAACAGTCGTGTTGTCACGATCTTTCTGGTTCCTTCCCATGACTTCCTGTATTCTTTGACCTTCTACTTCCTGCAACCCTTGTGGCGATCCTTAAAATGATCGCAATTAAGAGTAAACACTTTATTTCTCTCTTTTCCGTCTATTCCGATCATTGAAGAACAACCTTCCAGGAACGCCGGTGTAATTCCCTACTGTCTGCTTCCAGACACGGATGTCAGCTGTGCCGTTGGCCAGCTGGCAGTCATTGGGGGAGGGCCAAATATTTACTGCAGTTCTGTACACAACAAGAGCCAGTTTCCACTTGTACCGTAATGTCCGTCTTGAAGCGTGCCGGTTCAAGGAACTCCGTTGTTGCAAGTTCTCCGTCTTTTCTATTATGGGACAGTCATAACAAAACTGTGGACGTAGCTGTGATGACCACACTGTTTCAGGGCTGTTTTCCCAACGTCTGAAAAACCAGTATAGGGTCAACTAAGAGCATATGAAAAGGCTAATGGACAATTGGTGGGGTATTATGGGAAATGTTGTTCAGCCAATCCATAATGTTGTCATGACAGATGCTAAGTTTTGTTTAAACCTTCAGAGTGAGGAGAGCAATGGAATGCTTGGGGCAATCACATGCAATTGATTCTTCAAAGCTGGGTTTGGTGAATCTGTTGTATCTTCAGATTAGATAATCTGATGATCTCTGAAACCGTAATCTATAATAATCTCGACTATTTATGTCATGTCTGACTCAGGAGTTTTTGAATTAATATCTGTCTGGTTTCGAGGCCAAAGCAAATACGATGGCGTTGTTTGCTTTAGTTATAAAGCTGAAGAACACACACATTTAAAGGTTATGGAGATACATGTAAACAAATTCAGGTCCAACAGGCGTCACATCACATGTTGGAATTAGCACAAAAGTTGTTAACCTGACATGAACGAACTTTTTCATTCATGGTCCTGAGCAGAAAGGTGAATCGTTTGTTTAAAATCCGATAAATGGCGTATAAAAGTCATGTATAAAACCTGAAATCCAACATTTTTAATACTCTGTATGACTGGAGAAACACATTATTGCAGGGAAAAGACAGAAGGAAAATGATAATATGAATAAATTGTTTAATTTCGACCGCATTAAAAAGCTCAATGGGCCACATTTGGCCCTGGGGCCTTATTTTTCCCGTGCCTGAAAAAAAAAAACACACTAAGATAAGATAGTTGCTACACAACCTGGATCGTTATGATGCTAAGTGTGTTGAACGTCTAGTCCATGTATTAAAAAGTGTGTTGAACATTTGTTATTGCCCTCGTCTCTCCCCTGGGGTTGAAGGACAAACCCTTGGACGGTAAAAGGGACAGACCCTCATGATGAGGCGTGCAGTTTTTGCAGGTTATTTATCACCAGGATCCCTGGTCCTACTGCAATTATTATTGGATTAGACAAAATGAAGAAGAACACAAGGCCCCCGAGTGGTGTAATCTGTCACTGTCATCTTCATTAACAAACCTATGAGTTGACGTGGATAATAAAGGGCTTCACTCAGGTGAAATTGATGGAGGGTGGAACATTTTAAGGACTAATGATATCATTAAAAAGGTTGCGGTTCCACAGAGTCACAAATCAGTGTGAAAGGCCTTGGCATATGGCTGCATTTCTGATGTGATCAGCGCAGGGGAGTGGTCAGGCGCTAATCGCTCTTGGATTTAAGAGCCGTCCAAGAACAGGGGGAGGGGAGGCGTTCAGTGGGACAGCTAATCACGCCAAAGACTTTTTGCTGACGGAGAAAATACATTTCCCACAGAGTTGTGTCGTAAAAAAGTATCAGAAGGAAGAGAGAGTTGTGATGTTACACTCATTTTTTTGCAGTATTTCACCAGGGAAGAACGTCTTTGATATTTACACACACACAAGTGGAATTCCAAGCATCCTCTCATTAAGCGCTTGACATTTTCGTCTTGAATTTATTTCTTAATTAGAAGGTCCAAAACGGGTCGAGCTTGACGGGTAATCAAGCAACATGGATACAAATGTGGTAAAATGGTAAATGTTGGAGGTTTGAAGAGTTCTGTTTGGCCCAAACACACCTGCTTGTCACCTCTTTATTACCTTACCTTCATCATATTATCATATTAGTACATAAAACCGAGCTCTTTAGATAGGTCCGTGCAGGATTAGAACATTTTTTCCCCTCTTCAGTCTCCAGTCAGATGGTTGGTGGGATCGTTTGTTGGAGAATCTAAAAAAGCTCAACACATCAAGGCATGAAATGGAGTTGTTCCACAGATCAACTGTGGTGATAGAGAACATGCTGACTGACACTGGAACGTTCTCAGGGCCCGGGACTGAAATGATCCTCCGCCCTGGATCCGTAGGGTGTTCCCCACATGTGTCAGTGACTTCACGGAGTTATCTTTGGGTCATGGCTTCAACAAATGTGTGAGGACCAGGGAGACGTTCCTACAACTTTGTACAGTCCGAGAAATTTGTGTTGATCAAACTGACAAAGTTAATTGAAGTAACGTCTGGTGCACGTCCAAAAATACTAACAAATGTTTATGTCTTTGGAATAATGAGTAGGGAAAGGACCTGAGGCGAAAACCTTTCTCCACTTTTGGAGAAAAAGGTATAGAACGCCAGATTGTGGTGGTTAAACATGTTCAAAGGAGGGACAGTGGTAGAAGAATGATCCTAGAGATGGAGCTACCAGGTAGGAGACAGAGAGGAGATTGATGGATGCAGTGAGGGAGGACATGGAGGTAGTCTCAGGGGCATCAGTCTCCAACACTGTCAGGAGGAAGATAATATTTTCTGAACTTGATATTTATAGTCTCCAAAAATTGATTATTAGTGGCTCATATTTCGAAAAATAAACCCAGAAAGTTCTTGTAACTTACTTCTACATGAAGATACCACTGGTAGAGCTTCTCGTGCTGAAACACTGGGCTGACACAGCTCTTGATTTACTGCTGTCTGTACAAATTAATTCACCGGTCCCATTATGTGGCTTCTCTGTGGAAATTGTAAGTTCAGATTTTCCTAAGTGAGACAAATTAACCATGTGAGTCAGAAGCAGTTGACCAGAAGATCTCATTTCTCCACAGGCTCAAACCAATTATTATCAGCACACAATGGGCCTTGTTGTGGTGGAGCGAGCAGTAAACTGACTTGTCAGTAAACCAGAGGAAAACGGCTTTCTTATCGCGCGATAAATTGTCGCAGGAAAAAAAAAAATCGCAACAACTTTATTGGAAGCGTCCGTCCCGGCGTATCTGCCGCCATGTTTTTAGTAACTTTTTTAACATTTGTTTCTGGTTATTATTCAGTTGTAAAGTTGCCAGGAAAGAGCAAAGAGGGATATCAGTGGTGGCACCCCCTGTAGGGGACATTCGGAATAATCTGTCAGGACTAAAAGAATCTTATTTTTTAATCTGTTCTGACTTGGATGGAATATAAACAAGTACGTCAGGCAGCATTACCTCACCATAATAACTCGCACGTAGCATCAGGCTAATGATATCAATGTGTGAAATCCCAGTCATTAATCTTTAGGTTTTTTAGGAGGGTTGACGCGTCCTGCCAACTCTATATTTGGTTGAAATGCGTCAAATTTACGGCCTGTTGAACGCCACACGAGGCGCATTAAGCTGAGGTTTTACAGTTTTTAATTGCCTTTGGTTAAACAGTGAGGAGAAGGAACTAAACAAAATGCAAATGACGCGTTTCTTCCGATGAAAACGCCTGATCTAACGCAGACACGGTTGTTCCTCGAGACACTGTCAACGGAGGAACAGAAAGTGTCATTTCTCGGTACATTTGACAGGTAACCTACTTTGGTTTGCTCTGCGAATCTGTGTCACTCCTCGGCGTGTGCCGGCGCTGCCAGAAACACATATTTCAATGTCTGAAAAGACGTTGACGTAAGACAGAGACCTCAGGAGAGATCAGTGCGATTCTGGCTACGTGGAAGAACTGAAGACCGAAGTTTCCAATAATAGTTGGTTCAGGCCGCGTTGAAATGTCTCCTGCAAGAAAGAACCGAGCGATAAACAAAAGCAAAAACAGAAAACTCTCAGATCTCACTCTGGTTTGGCTCTTATTCCTGTCATGCTTTCTTTGTTGTGTGTTTTAAACGGGGCTTCTGTTAAGATGTGACGACTGTGTTAGTGCTGGTTGATGCAATAAAGAGAATGGATCAAAATCACAAGACATCACACAGACACACACTACATTACACTTGATGATGGGGATTTAACCTGTTATTAAAGTCATCATTCTCAGCTAATTTAACATAATCTGAAAGATACTAACTAGATCGATTTATTCTAACCATTACCTTCCATTTGCACAAGGTAATAATCACTGAAAACACATTAAAATGTTTTAAAACGTTTCCATCATTGTTGTCGGGCCACATTAAAAAGCTCAACGGGCCGCACCTGGCCCCCGGGCCTTAGTTTGCTTATATCTTCCCTCGGACCTTTCTCAAATGTCTCAAACGGTATTATCAAATTTGATCCTTTTTATAAATATTCACCTTTTCTGGAATCTTCTTCAGCTGCCATTTTTATTTTTAAGCATTTTTTTTGTGCTGACATTCTTTTTATTTGTGATTATTGATTATTTAAATTTTTTATGGTTAATTTTGCCTGGTTAACTATTGCCGCAAAATGTTATGAATTGTATATGTCTATGGCAGTGGTGGCCTAGTGGTTAAGGAACCGGACTGCGGTCCGGAGGGTTACGTCTGAACTCCACGGATCATGGCGCCGTTTTATCCGATGCTACATTTGAAACTTTGAGACCTTTTTGCCTTGGATGACCAGGCTGATGAGTTTCTTGCGAAGTTCACCAGATGTTGAATCAATATTTCCTTTTGTCATTTTGCATTTAAGCCTCTTGAGCTATAATTAGACTGTGTGTGCCAAGGAGGCAGCAGTGAGGGCAGTTTGAAGGGCAGACGTGTCGGAAAGTCTGACTGGTTCTTAGGTGATGCCCAGACAACAGTGAGCTGCAGAAATGTCTTTTCTGTTTCTTTATTTTTCGTCAGCAGTTTTCATTTCAAAATACAGAACTTTTGTCAGGTTCCTGGTTTGATTTGATTTGTTGTTTTGTCTGTGTTGTCACACAGAAATGGAACCAAAGATTAAGTTTGGTTCTAATAATAATAAAACCTGTCAAAAGTCCAACAAGTCTTTCTGCCTGCAGGATAATTCAAAAGCATGCGTCAAAAATGTGACCATGACACGGCGAGGTGACGGAGTCGACGTTGCAGCTCCGCCTGTGACGCACGTGTTGGTTCATTTTGGAGTCCGTAGGGCTCTCAGGCCACTGCACATGCTGATCATTTCTGCTTTATATTTAGAATACACTGGAGCATCAGCTGAAATGAGGTTAACCTGTAACCGCCTCCATGTAAACACTGCTGAAATAAACCAGATTAAATGCTGACTCCACTTCTATTCTTGACTTCTTCATGGCCTGTTGTTACTGAGTAAGAGGTAAGAGCTACGACGTCTTCTAAGAATAGGACATTTTCATGTGGGGACACCCTAAGATCGCATCAAACAGCAAACTGTAAATCAACAGTAGAAAATACACATTTGTCTCATTGTTGGTGTTAGTTGGTCAGGATCAACACCAGAAACAGATAGAATTTTTATTTTTTTTTTGGATCTTTTGAAAAAAAGTGATGAAATATGAGCTGCTAATGACAGAGTCAGATGTTACCAATGTGTTCCTCCCCCTCTGTCTGCTCTCTAATCAAATCAATACACTGTTTGTAGCAGAGGACGGTTGTGTTCACACTGGTGACATCATGTCTGAATCACCTGTAAGGAAATAGTCCAACATCTGCCTGGAGTGTCATGTTGTGACGCGTCATGTCTGCTGTAGTTGGTGAAAGTCATTAATCTGGGAATAAAATGTATAAATGATTAAACTGCCTTCAGATCCTAATTACAGGGCAACTAATTAGACAGTTTTTAATTTAGCAAACGTAATAAGTAACTTGAATTAAGACCAATAGAACTAATAGACATCACATTTTCTTCTGTAATTTCCTGAAGGATACTCCAGAGGGATTAAGATCTATCTATCTATCTATCTATCTATCTATCTATCTATTTATCTATCTATCTATCTACGTACCTACGTACCTACGTACCTACCTACGTACCTACCTACGTACCTACCTATCTACCTGCCTACCTACCTATTTACCTATCCATCTATTGATGGATCGATCCACCGACCAACCTACGTACCTACCTTCTTACCTACCTACCTACCTATCTATCTATCTATCTACCTATCTATCTACCTACCTATCTACCTACCTATCTATCTACCTTTCTACCTACCTATCTACCTAGGTACCTACCCATCAACCTACCTACCTACCTAGGTACCTACCCATCAACCTACCTACCTACCTATCTATCTACCTATCTACCTACCTATCCACATATCTATCGATCTACCTTCCTGACTAACTACCCACCCACCTACCTACCTACCATTTGGGGGAGTGGTGTCCTAGTTGTTAGGGAACAGGACTGGGGTCCAGAGGGTTCCAAGTTCAAATCCGCTAACCACCAGGTCACAACTGAGGTCCACTTAGCCTGGCACCGTCCCCACTCACTTCTTCCTTTCCTTTGATATTTTGGACAATTTCATTTGGACAAGTTGGACAACCTGGTTACCAAGCTGTAGCTGCGGTTGGTCCTTAGTTTGTCCATATCTGGTTCAAGGGATGTTAGGAGATTCCAGAGCTGTGACCCAGGGCTGGACATTGTAAAAGAAGAGTTTTTCATAAGAACAAAATGTAACAAAAGGTAAAATCATAGGTTGTCATAGGTTTTAGTCTGTCTTTGTTGGTCCCTCGTCCAAATAACCACGATATACCATTTACGTCTTCCCATCGTTGACTACTAGGGCATCATTTACTTTCGTTGACTCGCGCCACTTGTAATTTTGTCTCACAATGACATATTTTCTCTCCATTCTCCTTGTAGAGAACACACCTGTAGTAAATTATAGACGGGCAGGTACCAGCTGTGAATTATTGTATGTCATTTTGTTAACGTCTCTTCACTGTCTCTCGTGCAGGAAAGTGAGACTCGCAGCGAGACGGTTGTCCTTCTTCGTGAGGGCGGATCGCTGGGTTTTAACATCATGGGAGGAAGGCCGTCCATGGTAAGTCATCATCATCATCATCATCATCTGAGTGTCTGAGAGTGTTGACAGTCACAGTGAAAGGACAGACGCACAAGTGCTTCCCACTGTGGAGATAGATGTTCTTCATCGACCCACTTTTATTGTGTTTATATGTTGGTCTGCTTGAGTGGTTGTGTTACGACAGATTAAAAAAACTGTAATTAGTTTTACGAGAGTTAAATCTGGGCTTTGGGCTTTGACCGCAGCTGTTTTGTCTGTAATTGAGGGGAATTTGGTGGTGAGGTAAACACAGAGGAGAGGAAAGGGTCTTTGAACCTATCACCGCTGCCATGTTTGCTGCCTCCAGGAGCTGAAGTGAAAGTCATGAGTGATGCCACTTGCTTTGCTGAGTGAAGGGTTTAAAATACCTCGACAGTGGACGCAACCCTGTCCTCCAAACACGGATCGTCTTTCTGCCGTAGAATGTTGTTACCCTGTATCTGTTTAGACTCCAGGGCAAGTCCTTCCACGGCCACTCTGATGGATTTTCCAGCTGTGATATATATTACTTTCTAGTAGAGCTATTTCTACAATCTTAAATCCACACCTGAGACACTAGCCTGACGGGACCAGTTCGTCAAAATGAACCATTAGATTAGAAAGATAATTTGCAGATTTTCTGGAAAACCAACTACTTTTCCTGTGGCGCTCGACACAAGCTTTTCAATTGGTTGTTAATTTTGCTCAACTTGGTGAAAACAAATCGCTGCCAGATCTGGTCTTTTCTTTTCAGAGCTTTTTATCGTCCTTGTTTTTCTCACGTATATTTCTTCTGACTTATGGATTTCTTGAATTCATTCATCGTCTCCTGTTTGTCCAACGCCGGGGTCGCTAGAACTTGGACTAGTTTTGTGTTTTGGAACACACCCTGGGGCGCCATAGGTAGACTATGGGAGTTACTAGGTGTCCCCAGGCACCGGGTTGGTGACACCTTGTCTACTCTCAATGTAGTAAACTTTGCATAGGTAAATACAGTTATAGAGCAGTGGTCTATCATGTCCATATACGTGTAACTGCAGTCTATTATTATAATCTATGTCACCAGTATTTCAATTTATTGCGGTGACCATTCAAAGGGACATGGCGGGACATATTTGGCCCGCGGGCCTTGGGTTTGACATTTGTTATAGAAGATCTGGAGGGATAAGCAATAGCAGGAAAGTGTTAGTTATTGATCAAAATAAAATCAACCCAAACGATTGGTTTACTGTTAGTATTTTGTCAGTACTACTGCTAGTACTCATGTAAAACCATTGAGTGTTGCTAAATCTACAATTTGTTCCGCAGGATAATAATGACATCACTTCAAACGAAGGGATCTATGTGTCCAAGATCATTGAGGACGGTCCAGCAGACAAGGAGGAAGGCCTTCACATTCACGACAGAATAATCGAGGTATGTCGTCCTTTTCTGAAAGCGTGTCTTGCATTTGTCCTATGCGGAACATGACAAGTATTTTTAAGTATTTAAGAGAAAAATACCGAAGAATCAACAGACAAAGGCTTTGTTGACCGTTGCTGTAGTAAACTGAGCCCGAAGCTTTCAGAACCTGGTTTGGAAAAGGTCAGTTTAGCCTGCAGTCAACGCGGTGCATTCAATGACAAATGTCACAAAGGCTTCTTTAAACAAACAGTTGTCAAACAGAATCTCACACAACGGCTGCTTTGAAACACAAAGGTTAAGGTGGATTATGAGGATGTTTTTTTTTACTGTGTGCTACAGGTTGACAACTATGGTCACAACCTCCATTGTCAGACTGGAGTGAAATTGCCCTGGGGTTTTGTTGCCATTGCATTCTTGCACTGATATTCAGGGTCACTAATCTGCTTTTAGTGCTTTGAGTGTTGTAGTTTTCCATTTATCTTCAGTCTTTGTCTTGAACCGGCGTAGTTTTCATGAAAACTAAGGATAAATAAGACGTAAAATCGATGTTGTTGGGGTTAAACATTAGGGTTAGCTAGAGTTTTGCAAGAATTCTACACCTTTTGTTCGGGAAGATTCTCCAAATTTGCCAAAGGCTCTGAACTTGAACTTGAAAGATTTTATAAGCGTGCGTGTGTGCAATGCAAAACCAAAGAGTGCAGACCAGGCGTGCTAATGGAGCAGATGTTGGCGTATTTGGTTACATGTGTAGTAGCTTTTAATAGGATTTAGTGTTGGAGATAACCACTCACAATATTGGAGCGTTGGCCTGAAGAGGCAACAAAGCCAGGGATGAGAAAAGCTAATGAAATGAATCATTTGACCAGTAAAACAGAAATGTTCCAAACGTCCAGAGTCAGTGTTCCACATTTGGAGTTTTCTCCGGGTAGGAAACCTGACCAGGAAGGTCGGTTCAAGTTTCCAAGGGTCTTTGTTTGTTGAGCAGCTCTTTCAACAAACAGCTCAGTGTTGTGTTGTGTTTAAGGTAACAGCACCAAGTGTAACATCATAGTTACAATCTGTAACGTTTCATTGAGCTCCAGTGAGTAGATGATGGATGGTTCAGGAATTTCCGTGCACCTCGAGGCAGGATCATAGTTATGTTTCCAATTAGTAGAGTGAAACCAACAACCTTTTTTTTATAAAACTTGTTTTGTGACAAGTCTTAATATCATGTTTTAAAAACTACAAGGTATTTATTCCCTTTGAAATGACAACCAATACTTTAAGACAGTTACATGTCTAGTCTATTCAATACCCCTTAATAAAATTTCTGAAATATTTTCCTACCTGTAAAATCTTCCTGCCCGAATTAGCTGTGCATGCAAGGATTTCTCAAGTGCACACAGCCTATAATTTTCTCCTACCAGACCAGTATACGAGGTTAGAATCTTGTATCACTTACATTATTTTGAGTTTATAGTTGTTGTCTTCACTGAGAAAATATTTCCTAATCAAATATAGTTGCATTATTGATGATGGAATCCTAGCCATTCTATTGGTCAGTTCTTTTGTTGATATGGGTATGGATCAAGTGGAAGGATGAGACAGATGGGGACAAAAGGAAACATTATTTATCTGCAGGCCGGCACCAATTCACCCACGGACCAGTACCGGTCCCCGCCCCAGTGGTTGGGGACCACTCCATTAAGATATTGATTGTGGTAGAAATCACAAGGTCAATTCCTAGTCTTACAGTTAAGTCTTCAAGACATGATGACATTTTTGTCCTTCCTGGACAAACAAATCATGTCAATCTTTGGTTTCTCTAACTGTTTATTTAACTTCATTATAAAGGTATTAATCAATGAACCCTTGTTAATATCCCTGTAATTTGGTATAAAAACAACATTGTGTTTCAGTGAACGAAATACAAACGTCAAAATTGTTATGATATCGTAACGTTTTGCATGATTTGGTGTCAAAAAAGGCTGAAATTAGATTTTAAATAAATAAAGGACACATTTAAGGCAAAGCTGGACAAGTGTGAAATAGTTGCAAGAAACTAATTCGAACGTTTGTTTCTCATTTTTTGCACAACATGCAAAATATAAACTTCTTTTACACCTTCTGAAGGCCCGACTGAAGGATTTAATGCAAAGATCTACTAGTTTGAAAATGTGAAGGTGACAAAACCCATAACGTAATCCTTGCTGCTGATGATGAGACGCTTCACTACAGGAATTTATATCCCATGAAGAACAGAAACTAGATGGAGGTCTAAGGCAGGACTACGGAGCTGGTTTCTTCTCCTGTGGTGGAGGCATTAGTTCCAGTAGGTCTGTATGGATGTAACATGTACATGATGATCCACAGCTAGTCCTTCTAAAACAGGCTCTTAGCGAGAGAGTGTGAAAAGCAGATGGCCGTCCTCTAACTGAGCTACAGACGGCTTTAATTTAGCACATGAATGCGCCCTTGTTCATCCGGACATTTTTTTTTTTTTTCCACATAGAAACCTCAGACTGTGTTTGCTTTTACTCTGCCTGCATGAAAGTCCTCAGGTCATAATCTGCCCACTTCGGTTTGATAAATAACTTCTGCTTTATCTTAAATACGGGCATGACTTATGTGCAGCACCTTCTGTGAAGTCATAGATGGATGTTTTATTACCCAACCGCAGGGTTTTGTATATTTCACACTTGTGTTCATTTTTCTGGGGTAACTTATTTATTGGTCCATGAAAGGATCGTTTGATGGTGAAGTCCAACAGTGAACGCTTGTGTCACTAATGCTGATTTTCAACAGTTGTTGAGTTCTGTCAGAATCTAATGGCGAAATAATGTCTCCAATTTGGTGAAAAAATTAGCTGAATTACTCTTTTATTTTACCAAGAGTTTTCAGCCTCTTTGCTTGTGAAATGAGCCTGATCTGATGTTGCAATTTGGGATTGACCGTTGCTCTGGGATGTTGAGTGTGAAAATAGGAAGAGATTGGAGACGACTGGGCTGCTGTTGTAAATGTCGCCTTGTAAATCTTCTGCAAACATTCTTGGGTTGCAAAGGGCAACAACAACAAGGACTCTTAAATAAACTAACACTGGGGGCAGGCCAGTCCGAACACCGAGAAGGGGGCGGTTCTTATCCACTCCGACAGATGTTATCAATTAGAAGAATGTAATATATATATATGTATTAGGGGTGTGATGATTCACTCACATAACGATCCGATTCATATCTCGATTCACAGGCTACGATCCGATTCAGGAACGATTCACAAAAAATATTAAACAATCAATCCAGTTTGATCCCATTCAGTTTAGTCCGATCCAAACCAATCCAAAACGATTAATTTGCACACCCCTAATATATATATATATATTTATTTATATATATATGTCTATAGATAGATAGATATAGATAGATATATACTGTATATTGGGGTGTGACGATTCACTCACATAATAATCTGATTCATATCTCGATTCACAGGATACGATCCGATTCAGGAACAATTCATAAAAAATATTATTCAATCGATCCAGTTTGATCCGATTCGGTTCAGTTCGATTCAATTAATCCAAAACGATTAATTTGCACACCCCATATATATAGTGTATATTAAGGATGTGACAATTCACTCACATAACGATCTGATTCATATCTCGATTCACATGATACAATCCGATTCAGCAGCGATTCATAAAAAATATTAAACAGTCAATCCAGTTTGATCCGATTTGGTTCAGTTCGATCCAAACCGATCCAAAACCATTCATTTGCATTAGCGGTGTGCAAATATATATTACTATATATCTAGTACTGTCTTTGCCGTAGAGTAGAGGCAGAGAGTAGAAGCAGCTGGCAGTTGTATCTGTTCATTGAACCTGGTTGAAATAAATAAAACGTTGCTTGATTATCTCCAAAAGGAGCAGGAAGGATGTGGTGGAAAACAGCTTGAGGTCCCAATGCAATCAGACTGAAATGCAAAGAAGTCTCCTCCAAATTTAGCAGCTTTGTTGGCTGCAAGAATTTCCTGATACTTGAGTTTGGACTCATTGTGTCCCCATGTGTCTTTTAGCCTGTTTTAATCACCATACTGGCCCTGTCGTCCATGTCAGTAGCCATGAGGTGGCCCACGGTGAACCACTAAACACCTCGGTCCCTCCTTGCTGTTACTTAAGTATCAAATCACCAGGTCAGAGACGACTTAAAAGGCAGCCAAACAGCACTTAGCAGTAACTGACAGACATGTGAAGTGGGAACTGTTGGAAGTGGGAACTGAGTGTCCTTGTTAATGAGCTTTTATTGCTCTTAGGTGTCAGTGTCTCCGTTCAAGATGAAAAAAAGGACAGAAATCTGTGAGAAATTAAATGTAAAATGGCATTTTCTGTAGTACCGGCAAAATGTAATTCAGGGGACCTTCTCAACTTCAAACAAACCTCCCTGCATCTTACGTAACTGCGTTCAAATTGCTTATTTGCCATCTTATTGCCAACTCACTAAATTGATTGGTCAGTCAGGACATGTCCTTCACAACAATCCTTAAGGTGTTAATTCCTGACTCGGAAGACGATTGGAAACAGTCGTACTCGTTGTGACGTTAAGGGGACTCACATGTTGTTTGGCATTTTTGAGGCAAGAAGTGTTTTTCAGCTGCTTTATTAGATTTAAGTTCTACGCAGGCCCTGTGTGTTTTTCCTCTAGAAAGACTCCAACCCACACTCAGCAGGCCAATCCTCGCAGCGAGCAGCATTCCTGTACCCCGTGGTCCGGCAGAGGCTTGTGCGAGACGGGAGCGTCCTTAATCAGCTTGTGTTGTTCACCGCTGCCATTCCCACAGCTTGTTTTAAGAAGTGAGGACAAGTAGATCTTTGTTTTGGAGAGTGTTCCATATGACGTGGGGGGAGTAAAAAAAAAAAAAAAAAACTTGCACACTCGTCTCAGTTGAGAGATGACATGAGGGGACGTGAATGAGGTGCTGCTCCTGTAAAAATCTGTCTTGTCCGCCACCACACTGGAAATATTGTTTGTTCTGTTTCATTTAAAGTGCTCACCTCCAACGACTCTTGATGATGTTGGTGGAGACGTACAGTCTAGGCCGACTATAAATGTTGGAGCTCGGCTCCAGCCCAGTCTCTGTTGGCTGTGTGTTCACTGAGGCCCATTTTTTTTTTTTTTTTTTTTTTTTTTTTGCTGCTAAAAGGTTTTCGAAGGGGCCCAGGAATACTGTAATTAAGACGAATTCTACTGCCAATCAATCACTGGCTTGGTGTAAACGGATCAGCAACAATCAGCTCATGTTGCTCTACCAGCTGCTTCCCATGTTGCCCCCTGACCCCCAAGCACAGACTACCCACTGACTTGTAATTAACTACCCTCAAATAAACCCTAATAGGCTGATTAATAGGCCTTTAGTTGGGCTATAATGGCCTATCGTTTCCTCCCGGTGCCCTTCTCAAATGCATTCTGACTGCACTATATTAATCAACGCCCATTCACTCTGAGCAGCCTCTCCTTCAGTCACTGTGTTCGGCTTCACTGCCGTACGAAGAGTCTTGAACAGTGAACGTAGCAAACGTCAAAATATATGAACAACCATTTATTTCTCTTAAAAAAATACAAGTAACGACTGTTTCAAATAAATGTTTTTTGAGCTATTGCATGGCCTGGTGTTAGTATTGATAAATAAATTAGTGCTTTTATCCAAACCAGGTGTCTCAAACTCGTGGCCCGTGGGCCATTTGTGGTCCGTGGAACTATATTTTGCGGCCCCCACCTTGATGTGAAAGTTGAATTTATAATAATATTTTATAGATTTGTTGGAAGGCCATAGAGGAGATTTTACGGATGCAGTTAGAGAAGATATGTAGGTGGTTGGAGTACAGAGGACAGGGTGAGACGGAAATTGTTGACTCACTGTGGCAACCCCTAAAAAAGTCGAAAAGAAAAGAAGAAGATTTTATAGATTTTTTTTCTCCACATTTTACGGTAAATCCTATAGTTCTCACAACCCTGATCCACAGCCTCCTTCTGGTTCAGTGTTGTATGACACAGAATATTTTTTTCTTTTTATTGAACACTGAAAGCTGACCTTGACCCTGCTGGTCTTTAACAAAAACTTTATTTTTCCTAGATTTTATCCTGACTTTCATATGTTTCTTTCCATGAAAAACAACTTTATATCTTTGAACTGAAGTTAATATTTTCTGTTGGAACATTTAGTTTATTGGGCCTGAGAACCAATTGGCTGATTTCACTGATCCGCCCTGAAATTAATAAATAAGTAAAGAACATAAATTAATTAACTGTATGATTTTGGCTGAAACAATAGTTTAGATTGGTTTCTCAAAAAAATAAGTTGTAAATCTCAACAATTTAATTACTGTGCGCATTTATTAAAATAAAGTAAAAATTTGATCCATTTCTTCCAAAGGACGAAATGTAAAAAAAAAAATATATGGCAACCTCTAAACTAGCGGTGGTGATTGATAGAACGATCCTTGCAGGGAAATCAATTCAGAGAGTAAACAGGCTGCCAAGCTTCTTTGGCAGAACCGAGGAGAATCAATCGTAAAATGCTGAAAAGCAAGAAGCTTTGGTGGTTGAGTTTTGACCATTCCACTTTAAAGGACGGTTATTTATTTTGCGTGTGTTTCAGGAGGGG
The DNA here is from genome assembly GCA_016785265.1 of Paraplagusia blochii. Taxonomy (NCBI): domain Eukaryota; kingdom Metazoa; phylum Chordata; class Actinopteri; order Pleuronectiformes; family Cynoglossidae; genus Paraplagusia; species Paraplagusia blochii. Next base: position 37,412 of record JAFBJS010057647.1, read on the forward strand.
AAAAAAAGGTGGTGGTGGTGGGAGGGGGCACACACTGGAGTGTCATCTGACTCAACGACCGGACTCTTGTGAGGCTTACACTTAAGTTTTACTGCACAAATTTGGTCAGTGACTTGTTGTCAGCAGTTTGTGGTCTGAAAGGGAAATTTCTATGGGCTGACATAGAATCGAACAGGGTTTTGTGGCTCAGTATAACCCAGTATTGGTCCTACAGCAGATTGTAGGTTACACATTTTGCTCATCTATCAAAACGCCACTGGGTTTTTGTCTCCTTCACAGTTTGAACCACAACAGTCGCCGCTCCGCTGCGATGATGAAGTGGACGCTGCGTCTGTTCCAGCTGGACATAAAAATGATGATTGAATGCGATTCCAGCTCCATGCTTTATATACCCTTATTACTTTGGAAGCGGTGGTTGCACTTCATCCTGACAAAACTTTTGAACTCAGTAAACTTCCTTGCGGCGCAGTAAATAAGTGGAAGGCCAACGACAAGGACGGCGGGATGATTTACATGAGTGCAGGGTCGGAGCTAATTATTTGGGCATCACTGCCGCATTTGACGCCTTTTGAGATGCTTCGCATTCCTGGTGAGATGAGGGCGACGTGCCCTCACTTTAGAACAGGCAGCGTCACCGTGTGATGAATGTGGTGCAGGAAGTTGTACGTTCTGCATTCCTCTGTGTGTCAGTCAATATTTTTGTGACTAGAACCTGACTGGGACGTTTTACTTTGGTTTCAGTTGACCGACCACCTGTCACTTCTTTCCCAGTTGTAAGTCATATTCCAGGCTGTGGATGCGACGCAGGAGTCGCTACACAAACTAAACTTTAAATTGTTAAAACTTTAAATTTAAGATTTTTTTCTTTAGTTGTTACCATATTTTTCTCAAGTCTATAAGACAGGGATGGGCAAATAATCTGACCTGTGGGTCTGAAAATTCGAGAGGTTTAAACTAAGGTAAATGGTGTGTAAAGGTATAGATTATACATTTCAAACTCAAGGCTCGGGGTCCAAATTTGGCCCAGAAAATCATTTGGTGTGGCCCACGGGAGCTTGACAAGGTTTTTCTTTCATTGTTTATAGAGCAGAGTTTGTTAACCTGATTAATCAAACGTAGTTTTATTACACAGCAATAAACAATAATTGTTACTTATAACTATAATGAAGTAATTATTAACTGCAGTAACATGTATTAATATGTTATGGAGTCGTGACGTCTGTATAGTATCCTATTTTCAACCGGCCCTTCGAGGAAACTGTGTTGTCGTTGTGGATGAACGTGACTGAGGCTTTTACCTGCTATAAATCTGGTCTTTTTAGCCAAGATTACGGTGCAATAACTATATTTTAGTTTCCTGTTGAGGCACAACCTTAAATAATATAATTTTCCCATGAATTCCTTTTAATTCCCATGGAAAGTTTCCAAATTGTCCAGAATATTGCAAGAATTCTAAGACAAATTAATGTATTTTTAGTCATTTTTGAGATACTTTTATTTTTGAAGAGTTTCTGGCTTTGCAAAACCAACGAAAACAACAAAAAACGGGAACTGATTCGACTCCTAGGATAACCTTGTGTATGGGCCGATGGAACACGATATGCCTGGGTCAACGTGTTGCATGAAATTGGTTCTGACTGCTTCCTTGCTCCATTACATTTATCTAAACTCAGGAACAAGTGTGAGACTAATCCCAAGTCTTGTCAGACAGCAGCTCTGAGGCCGTGAGTGTCACTGATGCCAACAGATGTTACATTTCATTTGGACAGATGCAAAACACAATCCAAACAATTCAATACCCATGACATGACAGCTGTTCAGCTACATCCAGTCGGGAACAATCACACATTTTGAGCAACTTTATCCAATCCTTAATTCTGTTGTTGGTAAAATGTCGCCGACTGATGCTGACGACACAACAAGATCTGGGTTTAAACAACTCCTATTAGTGAAGATAAGAAAAAAAAAAAAGTAACTAGAAAAGTAATTAGATACTTTTTAAAGTAACTTGACCAACACTGATCCCAACTCAGTTGTTAGTAAAATTTCATTCCTTTTGCAGACTGATGCTGATGTAACAACAAGATCCTGGGTTTAAACAATTCCTATTAGTGAAGATAAGAAAACAAAAAAAGTAACTTGTAAAGTAATTAGTTACTTTTTAAAATTAACTTGCCCAACATTGATCCCACCTCAGTTGTTAGTAAAATTTCGTTCCTTTTCCAGACTGATGCTGATGTAACAACAAGATCCTGGGTTTAAACAATTCCTATTAGTGAATAAGAAAAACACACAATGTAACTAGTAAAGTAATTAGTTACTTTTTTAAAGTAACTTGACCAACACTGATCCCAGCTCAGTTGTTAGTAAAATTTCGTTCCTTTTCCTCATTGATGCTGACGGAACAACAAGATCTGGGGTTTAAACAATTCCTATTAGTGAAGATAAGAAAAACGAAAAAGTAACTAGTAACGTAATAAGTTACCTTTTTGTCTCTTGTCCCTTTCTTAGTGGGTGCCACAGCGAGTCAACAATTTCCATCTCACCCTGTCCTCTGTGTCCTCAACTCCAACTACGTCCATGTCTTCGCTCACTTCTTCCATCAATCTCCTCTTTGTCTCCTACCTGGTAGCTCCATCTCTAGGACCATTCCTCCACCAATGTATCCACTGTCCCTCCTCTGAACATGTCCAAACCATGTCAGTCTGTCTTCTCTAGCTTTTCCTCCAAACCTTCCTGTCTGTGTTGTCCCTCTAATCACCTCATTCCTGATCCTGTCCATCCTTGTCTCTCCTAAAGAGAATCTCGGCATCTTTATCTCCTACACGTCCATCTCTGTCTCCTGTCTTCTGCCTATTCCTAGTGTCCCTAACCCATCCATCATGGCTGGTGATGTGATGGTGAGTGAAGATAAGAAAAACAAAGAAAGATGTCTTACTCCCTTCACCAAATTCAGTTCATACATGTTGTTTTTTTAAAGACTCACCTGGAATACTGGATTTTGTAGCTCGTGCAAAACCTTTTTTTTTCCCACTCACAGTGATTTCTGAGCCCTTCTGTTCGGCCCTTAAAATGGTACACCTTGTACCTGGGGTCAAATGGATTGGGTCCACAAATTCCGTAAGATTTGTACGGACAAAAAAAAAAATTGGCAAGCTGAAGGACCACCGACCTGGAGCACAGGGTCCCTTGCCAAGGTCCACACCACTGTGTCAGTAGAGATACTTACCTACTAACAGAGCGATGCATTGATCCGCGTCTCGGCAAAAGTATGTAGTATTTAATCACAGAGCTTTGCCAGCAAATGCACAATTCTACCATTTTGTCTACACGCTGCTCCACAAAGATTTTCTTCTTCCTCTCTCGCTGGTTCGGCCAAATATGTGATTGAGTCGTGCAGGTGGTAGAGGATATCCTCCACTTCCAGCCAACTTAAAAGAGAATATTTTCCTTCTGTACCATCCCAAAAAACGTCCCCTGGTCTCTGAGCTGGACTGGTAGCTGGCCAGTGAAATCTAAAAAAAAAGTTTATTTAATGTATGATGTTTCTAATGTGATGCATTCACTGCCAGGGCAACATGTCTTTCCACTGCCTTTTAGTCTGTTTCTTTAAAAGGACTCGTGAGACCGGTTGCCATAAACTAGCGTTTAAATACGGAGGAATCAAGCTTTTTGTCATTTCAGTTATTTTCTCTGACATATTAGAATAAATACAAGGAGGTAGTGATTGCCAAGAAGAAAGGTGGACCAAGCATTATGCACTGAGGTCTTTTAGTTTGTGTGTCCATCACTGAGTAAACATGGGCCTGAAAAGACAATTTTGCTTTAAGATACAACGTAAATATAAAATTCTACGCAGATCGTCGCTCATTTTTTCTTTTCTTTACACAAGTCAGTCTTTGTCTCCAGGTTGGTCCAACTTTCCTGATTCTTGTCCAGATGTGACTTATTGGTGACAATTATAACTAGCGTTTAAAAAAACGTAGAGCTTGTCAAATCAGGAAAAATGGGATCAGCTTGGTTTTTAAAATATTTTGTAAGTTTCCGTAATGACAGGGGAAATCTCTGAGAGCGAACGGCAGCGAGAGAGTCACAGGCCGTAAAAGAACAAGGTTGATTTAAACACTGTGGCCTTTCTGCTCTGCAGCTCCATGCTATATCAGTCCAACAGCTGCCGTCTCTCAGGAAAGGCATGCTGACTGCCAGGGCTTGGTTTCCACACACAGCAGTTCTCACTCAAGGCTCTTTATTTTTGGGCTAATGACTTCAAAAAGCTCACGTAAACACAAAGCCCAAACTCTCACTGGGGTTTTATTAGTCGAAGACATTAATTCATTTCTGAGTGGGAAGCGTTTAGAATCCGGCCAAGTATTTTGCTGCCGTGCGAAGCCGTTGTCTCAGTCTGGAGTCGAAGATAAAAACGATGTATCACAGGTAAAGGCTGTGTTTTACTCTGCTTCTCAAATTCCTTGAATGGGAGCCAAGGAAATGTTAGACCTTTTCCCAACCCGACTGTCCCCTGGCACATGAAGAAAAAGGTCTTTATCTGATGTTTAGAGACCTGGAGCTGCAGGAGTTATGGTGCACACACACAGGGAGTGCACGGATTTGACAAACATGACAGGGTTATGGATGAAACAGGACGGTTTGTACGACCAGTTGTACCTATATTTTCAGAACATTATTACATCGTATATGTACGTGGAGTCATGTTCTTAAGGTCCAAGAAGAGTAAAAAAAGGCAGTAGCGTAAAACCAATCCCTAATTCCAGAACTCCAAAACTTGAAGACCAGCTATGATGTATGGGTTAGAGACAATAGGAATAGGTAGAAGACAGAGGTGGAGGTGGAGGTGGAGGAGTTAAATATGCTGCTGAGATTCTCTTTAGGAGAGACAAGGATGGACAGGATCAGGAATTAGGTGATTAGAGGGACAACAGAGACAGGAAGGTTTGGAGAAAAAAGCTAGAGAAGACAGATTAAGATGGTTTGGACATGTCCAGAGGAGGGACAGTGGATACATTGGTAGAAGAATGATCCTAGAGATGGAGCTACTAGGTAGGAGACAAAGAGGAGACTGATGGATGCAGTGATGGAGGACATGAAGGTAGTTGGAGCTGGAGTAGAAGATGGAGAGGACAGGGGGAGATGGAAAAGGATGATTTGCTGTAGCAAACCCTGAAAAAAGACTAGACAAAAGGTTCCCTAGTGTACCTTAGGGGTCTCCTGGTAGCCCCTATGGTCTACCTTGCTGCTGGAGATCAGCCATGATGGATGGATTAGAGAAACTAGGAATAGGCAGAAGACAGGAGGTGGAGGTGGAGGAGTTAGAGATGTTGTGATTCTCTTTAGGAGAGACAAGGATGGACAGGATCAGGAATGAGGTGATTAGAGGGACAACAGAGACAGGAATGTTTGGAGACAAAGCTAGAGAAGACAAATTGAGATGGTTTGGACATGTTCAAAGGAGGGACAGTGGTTATATTGGGAGAAGAATGATCCTAGAGATGGGGCTACCAGGTAGGAGACAAAGAGGAGATTGATGGATGCAGTGAGGGAGGACATGGAGGACATGGAGGTAGAAGATACAAAGGACAGATGGAATTCGGGAAAAGCTGAAAGGAGATGTAGATGATCTCCAAAACTCATATAATTCAGAAATACATTAGAAAAAGTCCTTGAGGCCAAAGATACAGGTAGAGTTTAGAGACAGAAGTGGTTCCAGATTGTTAACGTCCTTCACAGTGAAGACAGAGGCCTGTGATTATTTTGGTGCCGAGGTCCAAATAAACCCAACGTGGGTCATAACCTCCATGATCTGAACCAAATGCACTGAACTCTGTGACTTCTGTTGAAAGTCTCACCGGTGAGTGGCTGGATTTGACTTTTTTTTTTTGTCCTTTGTCCCGCGGCACTTTCATCTGCGTCCATTTCAACAGTTAGAACTGACGGCTGTTCGACCAACGCTCTCTCTCCACACGGGAGTTTATTTGCATACCATCAATTGTCGGCGAGTCGTCAGGCAGGTTTTTGGACAAATATACAGGTCCTCACTCACGCCTACCTTTGACTGTCTCCTTCAGAATGTCTTTGTACAAATGTGTTTTTCATCCATCACTTTCCATTTTTTAAATGGTTCTGGTTTTCACCATGTTGCCGAGTCCGATTGAAGCCGCAGACAGAAGCGTGTTTGTCAACTGTCCACTCAAGAGAAGCTTTGAGCTGAGTCATTCTTCAAGTAAAGTAAAAAACACGTCAAACATGTTCAAAGTCACCAGGTCAAGTCAACTTCTATGACCTGAATTCAGTTGATATTTATATTTGCATTTACATTCAGGGCTGAGTTAAAGAGTAATAAGACTTATTTTTTACTTTTTTAAAGTTATGACCTTCCTTTGGCTTCAGTTGTATTAGTAACACGAGGGACTGATGTCCACAAGCAACTTGGGAAGATCTTTTTACAAAAGATTGAAGACAATAAACAGCGTCTAAACAAAAGACAATGTAAAAAAAAAGCACATTTTTGTTTTGCAAATATTTTATGGCAGACATGGGCAAACTTTTTGGCTTGCAGACCACAATTGGTCCTAAAATTGGACATGGGGGACAAGTCCATCTGATTTAAATTGAGTGGCATGTAAAAGTCATGTATTAGACCCAAAATAACTGGGGGTGTGACGATTCACTCACATAACGATCCGATTCATATCTCAATTCATAGGCTACGATCCGATTCAGGAGCGATTCATAAAAAATATTAAACGATCGATCCAGTTTGATCCAATTCGGTTCAGTTCGATCCAAAACTAATTGCAGAGAAAAGGGTGAAGCCTAATGATAACATAAATTAATTATATAATTCAAAGAAGGTTGGTGGGCCGCCTTAAAAAGCTCAACGGGCCGCATCTGGCCCCCGGGCCTTAGTTTGCCCATGCCTGTTTTATGGTCCCATTTAACCATTGATGTGGACATTAAGATTATTCAGAAATGATTTATGACCTGAAGGCGAATTATTCTATGATCTAAGATCACAATTTCCATAATCAGATCATGATTTTCTTCGTTCACACCCACAGATGGCGCTAAGATTTCCCTCCTCCACCTTCCTGTTCTGTTTTTGCAGCTGAATTATTCGATTACATGATGTAGAAGCTCCAGGGGGGCAGACTCCAGACTCCACTTACCCAGTTGTGGGGTGGGGGAGTGAAATAACACCACCCTTTGCCTTGTTTCACCTTGTCTAAGACCAGTGTCTGCGTTCATGCTGAAGTCCATTCTCTCCCTCTGAATCTCCCACTTTTCCTCCCCCCACGCTGGTCTTCTCCAGTGTTTGCTCAGATGGTTCTCTCCTCATCTTGACTGCACATTTATTCCCTTTATTCTCCAGACCACTGATTAATCAAGAATGACTCTCTCTGGAAAAAATGCAACTTGTGGTTTTGTTTCTTTATTTCTGGTCAGTGTTTCTTAATAGTCCAAAAGTTAAGACTAAGACGGGAGGGTTTTAATGGTTAAGAACGAGTCATGGTCATGTGACACAGTCCGTCCATTATGATGTTATTGTTATGTCTTATGAGAGACTAAGGCCATGTTTACATGGCTACGATACAGAACAGCAATGCTGATTCAGCCTTTTGTGTAGATGCATTGACAATAACGGGGGTTGGGACAGAATCTGGTGAAGGTCCAGAACTGGAATGGTTTTGGACTTTTCTGTACGGAGCACAGAGTAACTGCTGAATTTTCTTTGGACTAGTCCTGGTCTACGGGGCTTTGGCTCAGAGACAATGTCTCTGTCATTGATGTGGAACTCCAGGGTTCACCTCCTGGGCAGGATCAAATCCCAGGTAGGGTGGTTGGTGCCTTCCAGTGGGCTCACCACCTGTAGGAGGGTTTGGGGGGGGCTAGAACGGAGCAGGGTGATTGGGACGGTGACTGCTGCTCCACAACTTGGTAACGGATGGATGGATCATCTGTGAAGATTCTCATTCATCCAGGTCATGATCTCCAAAAAGGGTTCAGTTCTCAGCAACTGGACTTCTTCTTGGAGCTGAAAGACGTTTCATTCCTCAACTGAGGAACTTCTTTAGTTTCTGGTGGTTGTTGGAGGGAGCTCTAGAAGGTCTAGAGTAGTGGAACATCTAGAGTTCCCTCCAACAACAACTAGAAACTGATGAAGTTCCTCAGTTGAGGAATGAAACGTCTTTCAACTCCAAGAAGTCCAGTTGCTGAGAACTGAACCCTTTTTGAAGATGGATAGATCCAACGACTCTGTAGTTGTATCTCGTCTTTTTAGTTATGCCCTTTGAACTGATTCAAAAGTTTGATGTTTTGTGAAAGGTTGCAACATCTTCTGAAAGTCCAATGGGCCTCTACACAGGCGCATGTGGCCTAACGCAGAAGGGGGCTCAACTTCTCAACTCCTCAAGACAGGACTCAAACGCCCACCTACACTTGAAGGCTACAAATCCCTCTTTTGAGGACTATGATGTCCAAATTTTGACCAGGGAAGACAGAGGAGTTAAAGAAACCATTTTTGTCAACATGGAAAATCCGACCTTCAACAGAGGTGGTGGTTTGAGACCTGTCACCCACCTACAAAGCCCTTTTTGGAACAATACCTAGAAGATTCCCCCCTCAACAACTGGTTTAACTCATCACAGAGGCGTGTGACCAAAGCCACTCCCACGATCAATCTAACGACCTACCAATACCCACCCAACGACCAAAAAACTTTATGTCCAGTTGCCTAACTAAACCTTCTACCTTGACCATGACCTGGACGACTGAGAACCTTTATGATTCTTCACGTCTCTTAAGAACTTTTCATTTTTGCATATAGTAAAGAGGATGTAAGGTGTTGGTTGGAGGTTGGAGTTTAGGACAGGGTTCATTTGAGGAGAAGAAACACTTGGCTGGTTATTGTCTACATCTCTCAGACGGAGATTACAGTAATGCTACACCTAATGTGCCACCTGGTTGTAGTGTCACTACAACCATCCTTGATTTTGCGCCTCGGCACCGGCTTTCATGGCCGACTGAGCAGTTTGTTCAGCTCTACTACAAAGATAAACGAAGCCACACGGGGTTAAATTACACCTCGCAGTGTTGAAGTAAACCAACCAGAACCAGAGGAGAAAAGTTCAGCCACAAATACCTGATTCGCCTTCGTCAGCATATTTGTTCAAGAGGTTTTGATTTAATTCCACTTCACAAGTCGTCTTTTCAACGTCCACCGCTCTCTGGTCTATAAATGGAAAGTGTGTTCCACACTCCGGGCCTGACAAAGTAATGAAGCTGTCGGCAACTTGGCATGTGACGTGAAATGTTCAAGACCACTTTAGGTTGAGAGGACAGAAGTAAAGAAGGAAAGAAGCAGCGGAGTTAAAACAACAGGATAAAAAAGCCAAGGTTCCCTCTAATGACCCACATCCATTATGTCCTGTTAGGTGATGTCCAGGGTTTTTAACAAGACGTTTCTTTGGCTCTAAATGTCTGCTTTATATAAAGTTAATGATTTTTTGTGCAGGATTTTCCAGTGAAAGAGTGATTATGAGTTAGAAAGGGTTGATGTACTGTCAAAATGTTATGACAATGTTATGATAATTGATATAGTAGGTTATGGAGCTTTGGCCCAGAGGCAGCGCCTCCGTCATTGGTGTGGAACTCGATGTGGAGCTCAACCCCTGCAGGAAGGGTCATTAGGGGCCGGTATGGTGCAGTGGGATTTGGGTGGATGTCCCAGAGAGGACTTCTTCTCCTTTCAGCTTGTCCCTTTCCTCAGGGGTTGCCACAGAGAGTCAACAATTTCTATCTCACCCTGTCCTCTGTATCCTCAACTCTGACTCAAACTACCTCCATCACCGCATCCATCAATCTCCTCTTTGTCTCCTACCTGGTAGCTCCATCTCTAGGATCATTGTTCTACCAATGTATCCACTGTCCCTCCTCTGGACATGTCCAAACCATCTTAATCTGTCTTCTCTAGCTTTTTCTCCCAACCTTCCTGTCTGTGTTGTCCCTCTAATCACCTCATTCCTGATCCTGTCCATCCCTGTCTGTCCTAAAGAGAATCTCAGCAGCATCTTTAACTCCTCCACCTCCACCTCTGTCTCCTGTCTTCTACCTATTCCTATTGTCTCTAACCCATACATCATGGCTGGTCTTCAAGTCTTGGAGTTCTGGAAATAGGGAACAATTTTACGCCATCGCCTTTTTTACTCTTCTTATCCTTGTTTGTGATGATACCACAGTGTTAGTGAATCAAATAGAAGAAGAGACTTGGAGACTTGTCTCAGTAAAGAGTCCTACAGAGACATTTCTGAATGAATGTCCAATTTGGTAAAACGAAAACAGAAGGGCCCGTTGAACCATATTGTCAAATAAATGTCAAGAAGACAAAGACTGGAATGAGTTTAAATTTATTTCCTGCTTCTTAATTCCAAACTTGGATTTCCCGGATGTGGTTTTCAGCCTCCCCGTCTCCAGGACAGCCTGAACAGACAGGACCCCCCCACACTGGATGTGCTTATCTAAGCATATCCTCCAGTTTGAAACCACCACTGACTTTCAGCACCAATGTTTCCCTTTTGAGCAGAATGTGTGGTCCATTGGAAGTGTGGTAGAAGGCTGGTGGGTGAGGGACCGCATACATGAAGGGGACGTTCTAACGAGCAAGATGATTGAGAGAGGATTAGTGAAGACCCCTGAAAACAACATCTTCTGTGTTACAGATGTTAAAAACACCAATGTTTTTAACATCTGTTTCTATCGGGAAAAATGAAAATATCAGTCAAATAAAATATATGAAATATTTATTCTTCTTCTACCAATGTATCCACTGTCCCTCCTCTGGACATGTCCAAACCATCTCAATCTGTCTTCCCCAGCTTTTTCTCCTAACCTGTCTATGTTGTCCCTCTAATCACCTCATTCCTGATCCTGTCCATCCTTGTCTCTCCTAAAGAGAATATCAGCATCTTTAACTCCTCCACCTCCAGCTCCCTCTCCTGTCTTCTGTCTAAGTTCTCTTCTAGCTGCTTGATAAAAATCTGTAAATAAAAACGTCCTCTGTCCCAAACATGGACGTCCCATGGTGGTAGAAAATTTAAAAAATTATTCCCTTGCCTTCCTCAATCATGGTTTGATTTCCGTGATGTCCATTCTCGTATTCTTCCAGCAATTACTGCAACTCATCATGTCTCCTCAGACCTTGGCAGAACTCCCCTTGTGCTGACTGACAGATCCACAGCCATGTTCACACAAAGAGTCTCTGGGCTTCTTCTCCTCAGCCTGGGAACAGCTGGGAGACTCACATATGTTGCAAACACTTTATTAATGTGGTTGAGAAGAGCAACGATAACGTTGCCAACGATCTGTTATCAGCGCGTCTGTATCTGTGATGAATCAGTTGGATCTCTTTAAAGTGGTGACGGAGGATGATGGATGGCAGTGATTGAGGAGAAAAGATCTGTTGGTTGTGTAAACAGGTTCTTACACCAGATACGCTGATAACTTTGTTTCTCACAGGTCAGGTGTCTGGCGTTCTTCCCATGAAAACACTATTTATTTTTTTCATTTCTAAAATTTGAAAATGAAACGGAAGCATAATTTAATTTTTAATCAGACTGCAGGATGAAGACACTTTATATTAATGATTAAAGGTCATCAGCTGGGACTAGGTGATACAAAATAAATCACATTTCCATTACAATTTTATGCCTGGCATTGATCCCCAAAATGGCATAAAATAGTAATAAAAAGTCATTGAAGTCATTTTCACCGATTGCCATTTGCAAGTATCCTTAGATGGCTTTTTGTCCTTGATGCCTCATGCATGCGTCCCACTATCTTGTCCTGTCAAGGGTGTTTGAAATACATTTCTGCTAAAGACATGGGAGACGCGCTGGCGCAACAGCGGTTAGTCAGCAAAAAATGGGAGTTTTCGCTGACTGAAAGAAGATAAAACCCCAAGGCAGCAAAACTTTCACTCAACCAAGACCAGAATTGCGAACTTAGTTGAGTAAATTTAAAGTATTATGTCCAGGTTTCTTACCCACCACCCGACCTGCGTGTCCTGACCTTAGTTTATGACTTGTTCTGGTGGAGGAGAAAAATCCCAGCAATGTTAGCGTTGACCGTGCGTGTCTCTATAAACCAAGTCATCAACGTCTGACAGCAGCGATGACACAGACCCACATGAAACTGTGTGAGCTTCTGAAATGCTCTTTATCCCGAGGACAATAGTTTGTCATTCCACACGTTCCCAAAGTAGAGCCTCCGTTCTCTCCGGATGACCTTTGAATTATCTCTTCATCAGAGCATGTCAAGGAGGAGAGGGTGGAGTCGGAGGTGGAGGTGGGGAGTGCACTCATACACAAACTGAGGCGACCCGTAGAACCTGCTGACAATTTTTGTTCTCAGTCAAAAACCCACCAGACTTGGCAGGTGCGAAGGTTTTCGTCACGTGCAGTGATTTTTGGACGGTTCCTACCTTTGGCGGTTTGGTCTTCTTACGACTCAAACCTTGGGTTTCAGCCCTATTTCCTTTAAGTTTCACCATAGAAAATGGATTTCAATTTATCACCGCTGTATTTCAACCATTTCACGGTCAAAGAGTTTAGTTTAAAGCTAAACAAACAGTCTCTCCCAACGTTAGGGGAGCGTTGAGATCACAAAATGGCTGAGGTGGCTACTGTGGGCCAGTGGCTCGTCTTTCATGTTGGGTTTTCTGATTGCTCTTGGCTTCCCACAAAGGAAGTTGACATGAGAACTTGATGAAGCTGCCAAGGTTGTCTCCACAGTATGATCGGTGCTCACTCCCTACCAAGTAGTAGAAAGTCCTGACACTTAAAATACAGTCCTGGGCTTCACTCCTTTCACGTCTTTTACAGCTGACGTCCTTTTCAAGACTCCAACAGAATCTCTCAGACTGTCATTGCTTCACTGCACAGGTCAGGAAGGCACCGTTAGGATAATGGGATATTACCTTCTGACATTATAATGGAGTCTTTTGAGGACACGTAGGACACGAAGCTGAGGGATCCTGTCCTCGCTCTGTGGAATCTGCAGTCATGTAGTAAATGGTTGCAGTGACTGTGACTGCATACGTTTTAGACTTAAGATCCTGTTTGTCACTGTTCTGTCGCAGCAAAAACGCAATCAACTATTTACAGAAATGTCCAAAAGGACTGAAGTTTGGTCTGTTGTTGCCAATCTGAGAGAAATCGTAGTTACTGCTCACCAACAAACAAAATATTGATAATTTTGCCGCCGTCTCTGTCGTCTAACCCAGTCTTCCCCAACCTTTTTGCACCACAGACCGGTTAAATGTCCCAAAGCATTTTTTCGAACCAATCTTTAAGTTGTGGCAGATAAATATCCCTTAATAAAATTAAATATCTGATGTTCTGAAATATTTTCCTACCTATAAAATCTCCCTACCCAAGAACCTTGTGTTCTTGTCCAGTGTTGTCCAACCTTCTTTGCGCCACGGACCGTTTCAATGTCTCATACTATTTTCACAGATGAATACCCCTTGATAAAATTTAATTTCCGCTGTTCTAAAATATTTTCCTACCTATAAAATCTTCCTACCCGAATTAACTGTGCATGGGCACATCAAGAATTTCCCAAGTGCACACAGCCTATAATTTTCTGCTACCAGACAGGTTTAAAAAATTAGAATCTTGTATCAATGACTCTGCGTCATTTTGAGTTTATTGTTGTTTATTGAGAAAATATTTCCTAATCAAATATAGTTGCATTATTGATGATGGAATCCTAGCCATTCTATTGGTCAGTTCTTTTGTTGATATGGGTATGGAACAAGTGGAAGTAATAGACAGATGGCGCCAAAAGGAAACATTATTTCTCTGCGGCCCGGCACCAATTCACCCACAGACCGATACCGGTCCCTGGCCCAGTGGTTGGGGACCACTGGTCTAACCAGTAAATGGCCTCAGGAAATATGGCAGAAGTCAGACATCGTGATCTCAGATTCTTCATTATCAGAGGCAGAAACAATACTGACCTTAGGAATTAAAGCTCAGTTAAAACAACTGAGAAGGAGACAGAGGAGACTTGATGATATTTCCTGTTATAATTGAAGCCCATGTGGTCTGTTCATATTCACACCTGTCTCTTATACACATCTAAAAGGCCAACGTCTTAACGTCAACTTCAAGGCTTCAAACCCGCAGCGACTAATTGGGGAGTGTGTGACTCCTGACTTGCCTACAGCTGAGGTTGCTGGGTGTCATAACCCGGTTAATCAACATCAACTGCTGCCAATTACCACCACATGCTGCTTGGTTGAAGCTGGTGTTGCAGTGTGAGGGTGGGTGGAGTAGGTGGAGGGCGGCCTCAGAGCTTAGCGTTAGGGCAAAAAGACGGCATTTGACACTAGTGATTGTTGTCCAAAAAGCTTTGACATGTTTGTACTTGGCTTCAGATGTTCAATCTCCTCTTTGTCTCCTACCATTCTTCTACCAATGTATCCACTGTCCCTCCTCTGAACATGTCCAAACCATCTCAATCTGTCTTCTTTACGTAGCTTCTTTTTCTCCAAACCTTCCTGTCTGTGTTGTCCCTCTAATCACCTCATTCCTGATCCTGTCCATCCTTGTCTCTCCTAAAGACTCTCTCAGCATCTTTATCTCCTCCACCTCCAGCTCTATCTCCTGTCTTTTTGTAGTGTCTCTAATCCATCCATCACGGCTGGTCTCACCAATGTCCTGTCCCCAACTATCACCATTAAATCAGACTTAGAGAGAATTCCAGTTCCAGAAAACCCAGTGTGGACGTCCTCGTTGCATCAGTCAGTCTACAACTGGACCTGAAGAATCTTCATCTCTCCAAGCTGGTTCTTACCATCTCAGTCCTGCTGAGGTCTGTGACCCGAGTCATTCCTATTTCATTAGCAGAGTGAATCTAACGGAGAGCGTGCAGTGAAATATAGCGTCTTGGCCGGAGCGCAGCAGATATTTAGTTGCTGATTAGGAAACGGTTTCCAAGTTTTCCCGTCCTTCTTGGCGGACTGGGTCTTTCCAGAGTTGTGCAGAACCCAGGACGTGACTGACTGTGTTAAAGCTGGTCTCAGCAGCTGGAGCTGAGCTCATGTCTTTGGTCTGACTAATGCCTGAGTGAAGCAGCAGATGATGGTGCTGTGTGTGTGTGGGATTGGACAACGCAGAGGTGTCCTGTTAGGACGTCATCAGTTTTATGGCTGACTTTGTTAAATAGGTTTAATCCAGTTTCATCATCTCAACGTCCACGGAATCATCTGAATAGAAAACCATGTCTTCTCATCGCCATTTTTTACATTTACGCCACCAATTACTGTTGTATTGTCCTCTTAATTATATATTTTTTCATATATCACCATAATCACTTTTGCTTTAAGGGCGGCAATGGTGGCTTAGCGGTTAAGGAAGCGGATTGAGTCCGAACGGGTTGAGGTTCGAATCCACCAGCTGCCAGGTTATCGCTGACATGCTCTGATCATAGCACCGTCCAGACCGTGCAACTTCCAGTGGACTCTCCACCCACAGGAAGGTTGACAGAGTGGGGTAGTGTGATTTGGGTGGCAGTGGTGGAGACTGCTGACCATGCCACTCGGGGGCTACTAACTTTATTGAACATTATATTTTCATTTTTCTCAAAATTTGGACAGAATATTTCCCTCGCCGTCAACTGCATCATTTATTTCTATAATATTACTATAATATTACCATATAAATTTAATTATTGTTACAAATTTGGAATATTTTTTTTTTTTATATTGCAACGGAAATGGTCAGCCACCCACGAGTTGAGAAACACTGTCTTGAAGTGAATAAATTGCATCAAAAACATCATTGATGATAAAATGCACTGGTTTTACACTACATACGTTCTCCTTTCTTTCTCTTTATCCAACTCGACTATGAAGCAGAAGTTCTTTTCCTCCCAAACTGCTGCCTTCGTCTCCTGCCAGAGGTTGAAGACCAACATAACTCCTGGTTTGGGAGGAAAAACAACAAGACAATGACAAGGAAAAACATTCATCAGTCTGCAGAGTTCAGATGAGAAAGGATTTCTTCCCAGTGTTGATTTAAATTTAAACTTTCTGCTGTGGAACATGTGGAACCGTCATCTGAGAGAGAACAAACCTCTGTTTTAATCTACGTCTGTTATGATTGGCCGAATCAAACGATACACAACAATCACAAATCACAGGCCTGACAAGTCCAATCAATCTGAACTGACCTGCAATTCTTAATCCTCAATAATCCCTGATTTAAAGCCCACCATTCACTCAGATTAGGCCGTGAATTTCAGGTTTTAATTTCAACCTCAGCAGCGTGAAGTTTCTACTGGAAGAAAGAAAATGTTTGACTTCACGCATAAAACATAAAACTGAAGTAAACGTTTTCATTGGCAGCCGATCTTGGACGGCGGTCATGATTTATGCCTCGCATTAGTGTTATTTCTAGGTCCGGGCCGTGACGGGACGACACCCAATAACAGGTGGCGCTGCTATTCTCAGTGCACGCTGTTCCATCATCGTGACTTTTGTGCGTTGCTGCACACCGGTGTGCGATTTTTTTTTTTTGTGTGTGTTTTTTCATGCGCCACTTATCACCTGAACATCTCGGCGTTACACGTCGGCAGCTTGTTTGCACACTTCCAGCCAGGCATTAATACACGGCACTGAAAGAGGAGTCGTGTGTCGTCTCTTAATTTGGCATAAGCTCCACTCATCTGTTTGGTGGTGACACCGGGCCCCGGGGTTGCAGGCGGGCGGTGTCGACGCCAGGCGACGTCGGTGGAAACTAATATGAAACTTCATCTCCAGACTGAACATGGCTGCGTGTGGATTTACGCTGATAATCACCTGCATAAACTGTCGCCGAGTGCATTTAAAATATATATCCAGGAACAGCGCGCCGGCTCGTAAACAGCCTTTATTAATAGCTGCTGCTCTTAGATGTCAGTGTTTAATTTGCACAGGGAGCTGCAAGAAAGGACTCGGTGTAGTCTGCCCTCCCAAACACTGGCAGGCTGTTCATTTCACACACACACACACACACACTCCTCCACTGCACAGCTTCAGGTTTATCCTGGATTAGATCATTTGTGTCCTTACACTTAGGAGCCGCTGCTTTAAGCCGTAAGTCAGACGGAGAAAGAAGCCTTTGTCTTAACGTCTGAAGTCATTTCTCCTGTGAATTGTTTGGTGGTGAAAGCTGCGCGGGTCACACTCTCTCATCGCGGCTCAGCTGTTTATGAGATTCTGCCGTTTGCATCCAAACATCCTGCGCGTGACACAGGGTTTCCATTATGAGAAGTTGTGCTGCTCGTTGCGTGTGCGATCTGTTTTTTTTTTTTTTCAATTAGGTGTGTGGTATAAAAGGCCACGTTTGTGGCGTCCAGGAGCCTCAGTGGACGTTCAGCAGAGCCTCTCGTCTGATTGGTCTGCTGCTGCGTCAGCTTCTGAAGGAGAAACGTTAAGAATTCTGCTTTGCTCATGAGTATATTTTCAGTATTAAACTTTTTTTTTTCCATCTTTTGGCCATGAAAACGAGTGCAGTTGCTCAAAAAAACTAATTCTGACAAAAGGCACTAAGCAATTCTTGGTGGAACCGTTGAATCAACAGCAGAAGGTCCAGAGAACTAAAGGTTGCATGGTTGGAGGTTCAGTCTTTTCCTTTCTTCTTGTCCATTTTCTCAGGTGTTTCCACAGTGAGTCAACAATTTCCATCTCCCCCTGTCCTCTGTATCTTCTACTCTGACTCCAACTACCTCCATGTCCTCCCTCACTGCATC
>JAFBJS010057647.1:64055-76037 GCA_016785265.1 Paraplagusia blochii
TGTCCATCCTTGTCTCTCCTAAAGACAATCTCAGCAGCATCTTTAACTCCTCCACCTCCAGCTCTGTCTCCTGTCTTCTGTCTATTCCTAGTGTCTCTAATCCATCCAATATAATCGCAATGTAAAACAATGATATATTTCGGCCGAATTACAACACCAGAACGGGCCGTATCTGGTCCCTGAGCCTTAGTTTCCCTGCTGTAGACAGTGCAGGGATAACACAGGCCCTAATCACATCCACATGTTTACAGGAGAGGCAATGTTCCCGTTTCATTATGTGTCTTATCACATCGGCATAATGTGGCACAATCACTGTAGCGATAGGGCAACGGGAACAACAAGCCAGCGCTAAAGGGAAGTGAGTAATAGCTGGTAAACAGATACTTAGGGGGTGGTACCCTTTGATGGGGGAGTGGGGCGTGGGGTGCCTCATAGGATCAAAATAAAATCGTCAACAAGTCTTCATGTCCTCACAGAAGAAAAACCATCAGATGCTCATATTCACTCCAGGACGTTTCATTCATTTTACCGTATCTGACGTTTTGAGCCGAGAGAGAACAGAGGAGGAAAACACGGCGCTGAAACCCTGAGCTGCCGTCTGTTATATATACAGTGGAAATACTGCTGGTGGTCTGGGACTTAAGAGTGTAATGTATACAGAGTGCTGGAGATTTTGATTTGTTGATGGAAGTATATTTGTAGTTTTAAACCACAGTGACTCAAAGTGACAAGGGAAGTATTAAAAACGGCAAACGCTTTGATTCCAACGCTTTCTTAGAATGACTAGGATTCCACCATCAATAATGCAACTATATTTGATTAGGAAATATTTTCTCAGTGAAGACAACAACAATAAAGTCAAAATGACACAGTCATTGATACAAGATACCTTGGTTTGGTAGCAGAAAATTATAGGCTGTGTGCACTTGAGAAATCCTTGTTGTTCCCATGCACAGTCAATTCGGGTAGGAAAATTTTATAGGTAGGATAAACTTTCAGAACACCGGAATTAACATTTTATTAAGTGGTATTTATCTGCCACAACTTAACGGCTACAACAATAATAACAACAACAACAAACTCAAAATGATACAAGATTCAAACGTTTTATACCAGTCTGGTAGCAGAAAATTATAGGCTGTGTGCATTTAAGAAATCCTTGTTGTTCCCATACACAGTCAATTCGGGTAGGAAGATTTTATAGGTAGGAAAATACTTCAGAACTATAAAATTTTATTTTATGAAGGGTTATTTATCTGCCACAACTGGTCCGTGAAAATAGTATGAGACATTTAACCGGTCCGTGGTGCAAAAGAAGGTTGGACAACACTGGACAAGAACATAAGGTTCCCATGATTTTTTTTGTTGTTTTCCATTTTAGGTGGTTACATCTCAAACAACACAGCACTAAGTGAAGATGATGAGTGCGTTCACTGACGACTACCACAAGGTACATGTCGGATAGTTGTTAAGGCAGAGGCCAAATTGTCCAGACTGATCTGTCCTAAATTTAAACCTGTGGACAGACAAGTCTCGCCAGCGGCCAAGCTCATACCAGCCGCTGATCACTCACAGCACAGAGAGGGAGACTCAGAAGGCAAGAGACAGGAAAGAGAGAGACACTGTCCTCCAAATCTGAGAACTCTCAACTTCTTCCCGTCCTTCATCTGTTTCCTCCCTGACTTGAGTGTTGAAATGATATTTAATAACTTTAAAAACATGTTTCTCTAGAAGTAGCGTTTTGTCAAAGCGAAATATTTACTCAGGGAAAGGAATTCTGTCTTTTATAAAATAAATCTTTTTTTTTTTTTACTAATGACTCACACAACTTCAGTGGAAATAATCACAGCATCTGGCATCGTCTGAATTAAAAAGTTAAATTTCTGAAAAAGTTATTTTCATTCATTGTTTCCATCCCTTTGGGGGAAAGATCTCCAGCTCACACTGAGAGATTGAGCTGAAGCTTGTGGAGGTTTGCTGGTGGAACCATTCATATAAAAGTGACGAAATTGCACTGATTTTACTTTCATGCCTTAACAAACAAACGGAAGCAGAGTGGGACATCATTTTAAATCAGAAAGTTGGATTTGTCATAGTTCAGTAGCTTTAAAGGCTGTTGACGCACATGTATTATACAGTATATGTATTACTTGAACCGCCCACTAGGGGGCACAATCCAATGTTTTCTATTAGTGCAGGTCAAAAGCCCAGGTAAATGATGAGGGTTGGGTCATGAAGGGCGTCCGGCGTAAAACTTTGGCCGAGACGCGAGGCAGCAATTTTAGGAGGGACTGTGGTTAGACGTTGGTAGAAGAATGATCCTAGAGATGGAGCTACCAAGTAGGAGACGAAGAGGAGATTGATGGATGCAGTGAGTGAGGACATGGAAGTAGTTGGAGTTGGAGGAGATGATATAGAGGACATGTTGACTCATTGTGGTAACCCAATGAGTCAACCGAGGAACACCTTCAGGTGCCTTATGGGGAATAATGCAAAATCTCCAACGTTGTTTGCAGATTTGAGACATTAGGGACGGGGACCAAATTTGGGAAACCTGTGCAGAAGCCTGTCGTTTATTTTCTTATACTAAGCCAGACTTTGTGGATGATTAATGTTTTGCTGAGCTTCAAAACTCAAACTAAACCAAATCCAAACAGACGGCGACTGAATTATTAAACGGACTGATGAGAACGTGTGGTTCTGTACGTCCTCATCTGAGAAGAATCTCATTCGTCCGTATCTTGATTATCAAAAAGAACTGGAATTGGAAGCAACTGGCCTTGTTCTTGGAGGTTGAAAGATGTTTCTTCTGAACTGAGGAGCTGATAAGGTTTTACTACGGTTACATTGTTCAAACATTAAGTCAACTACAGCCATTCCTATTGTAATGATCGTTTTCTTTGTTATTTATTAACAGGAGATGGTTTGTCTGGACAACATTAACTCCCTCTCCATGTTGTTCTTCCAAATACAGTTTCTCTCCTTCTTCTGAAACGTAACGTAATTGAGGAGACGTTGGAGACGTTGGAGCACAGAATAAAAATACGAGTTTTTAAACAGGAACAGATGTAAAGAGAACATTATTAATATTATAATGCATTTATATACATGGATTTTATTGCCCCCTGCTGTTTAGACGACAATAGAGAAATATGTGTCTTAAGCGCATGTGTGTGTGGTTCATGAGGAAGGTTCCATGAAGCTCATGCTTTTGGCTCTTCCATGTCTGAGGAGAACATCAGCAAAGATCTGACCACCTGCCTCCATCCCGTCCTTCCTTCTGTCTTCTTGTATTTTTGTCCCTTTACTCCAACTACGTCCATGTCCTCCCTCACTGCGTCCATCAATCTCCTCTTTGTCTCCTACCTGGTAGCTCCATCTCTAGGATCATTCTTCTACCAATGTATCCACTGTCCCTCCTCTCAACATGTCCAAACCATCTCAATCTGTCTTCTCTAGCTTTTTCTCCAAACCTACCTGTCTGTGATGTCCCTCTAATCACCTCATTCCTGATCCTGTCCACCAGGAGTGGCAGAGAAGTATGTTAGCTTGGTGCAGGGCATGTATGAGAAGAGTACAAACATGGTGTTGTGTACTATTGGAAGGACAGAAGACTTTGAGGTGGAGGTGGGACATCCTCCATGTCCTCCCTCACTGCATCCATCAATCTCCTCTTTGTTTCCTACCTGGTAGCTCCATCTCTAGGATCATTCTTTTTCCACTGTCCCTCCTCTGAACATGTCCAAACCATCTCAATCTGTCTTCCCTATAGCTTTTTCTCCAAACCTCCCTGTGTCTGTCTTCTTGTTTTCCTAACCCACCTTCATACCCATCTTTCTTCTTTCTCCAACAATGAGAGTAGGACCTTCAGGGCCTTTAGACCTGTGGACGTCTGTAGACAAGTAACTAGACAGTGAATTAAGAGACGCAGAGATGCAGTAGAACCTCTCTGACTCTTCCACAGAGGACACTCTATTTCCTATGGTCAGCAGTTTCATAAATTTAGAGTTTGTTTTATACTTTAGTATCAGAATCAGGATTCAACAGGAAGTCCAACAACATGACTGCAGCTTTACACCAGAGGCCTGTAATTTACAGTTTCAGTTTGCGTCCTTCTGCAGAATGTCACAGTTTACGTTGTTTCCACAGCGGTGACACGTGGATAAAGTTACTAATGGAGGTGGAAACGGATCCTTAAAGATCCTCCTTGATTTTCTCTCAGCTGTAAATCATCTGAACATGTGTCTGGTTTGTGAAATGAAAAGATTCTGAGGAGCGACTGCTCCTGTTTCTCAACATATCATCTAAGAGATGTTGTTAAACAAACTTAAATTAAGGAAATAGCAAAAAGAAACTGCAAAAATCTTCTTCTTCTTTCAGTTTGTCCATTTTTCAGGGGTTAGGGTTACACTGACACTTAAAGAAGGAAACGTAAAAAAACACACTTTGCATGATGTCACAATAAGAGCTTCTTCCTGTAAACGAGTTTCCTTGGAAAAATACTGCAAATGGGATGTGAACACACCTTCTCATTCCATGGGTTTCCTTTACTTTTAGGAGTTTTTACCTTGTAGGTTCTCAAAGAAGGCGTAGAATTTAAGAATGAACACATGTGGAGTGATGTTCTTCACAAAAAAGTGTGAAATAAACTGAGTCGATGCCTTAAATTGTGTTTTTTTTACTAATGCCACCCTACTTTTTGGCCCATTTCATGGTATTTTCCTGAGAAACGTTAAGATGTAGTTACTTGAAATGGTTTTCCAACAGTTTTAGAGCTGTTTCAGAAAACACAAAGTATCTCTACAAGTTTGTATCTCTACCAAAAAATGAAGGGTGGATTCTTTGAAGAACCTAAAACATAAGAACTACTGTAAGACCTTCCAATAGTTTAGTTTTGATGTCTTCAGTGAGAATCTACATTGTCAATAATCCAAACTTTGTCCAAACGTTTGGTCTCTACTGTATGTTTGTTGATATTTTCAATGACTAGAACCGACTAGAACTTCAGGCCACTTGTCACCTGGTGTCAAACCTCTGGTGTGAGTGCTGTACATTGACATGCTGTGTCCGGGCCTATGGTTTACTGAATACAAGAATTAACAGTGGAAAGAAAGAAAGGGAGACAGTGAAAAACTGCCCGACCCAACCAGCTGAGACCAGGCTCTGTTATTAAAGAGGGACGGGGCGGGAGGGGTGTCTAGAGGAGCGCCCACATGTCCAAATATGGACATTCAGCTTCTCGGCCTGTCTCTCTTGGGGTGGGGGGGGGTGAAGTTTGAGACAAGTGACATAGACACTGTTTTTAAAGAACAAAAAAAATCACATTTCACATTGTGTAAAACCCTGTTTTTCTCTGTTTTTTTCTCCCATCACAGGTAAGAAAAATTTTCCAGTGGTAAAAAAAAGCTTCGCACATGTAAGTAGTGTCTCCGTTTAAGGTTTCCATCCTGTTCTTCCTGCTATCCCTGGGTGTGTGTGTCAGTCAGTCCTCAGGCGCGTGCACGTGTTCCTTTGTGACATCTCCTGGGTACCTGGTGTTGTGACAGCCTCTTGGCATGAGCTCTGTTAGATGATAGCATTTAAATTGTGGCTTGGAAGCTTCCATTCCTCTTCTTCTGTCATGGTAATAATGCTACACGTCACTCAGACCTGGACACTCTCTGCAGACACAAGCCACCTTCTTTTTTCCTTTGTGCTCGCGCCACAAAAGGACTCATTTACTGGTGGCGATTCAGAGCCCGGGGGCAGAGTATTGGCTGTGGAGTAATGGACACTCGGCCGGTATTGATTTACTTGTTTGCATAATCCTTAAACGAGTGGAGAGTTTAACTTCTGGGCGGCATTAGGAAGGCTTAAAGTTGTAGCCCCAACTGGGGCTGGAGTACAGAACGCCAGGGAGAGTACTTTAAACTCAGTACTCACAAGCTTGGAGGGGAAAGTCTGCCTCTAGTGGAGGAGTTCAGGTACCTCTGGGTCATGTTCATGAGCCTTCCTGTGGGTGGTGAGTCCACTGGAGGTTAGGTGGGTCGGACGGTGCTGTGATCAGAGTGGCAACCTGGTAGCTGGTGGACTCGTACCTTCAGCCCCACTGACCCTAGTACGCTCCCTAAACCGCTAGGCCACCACTACCGCCCCAATCAAAGTTTTTCATGATAAATTTCCATCCGTGTTTTAGAGTAGGCGCCGTAAGTCGTTAATTTTTCTTTCACCTCGTTGAATGATACAGAATTCCTCTGTATCTGTAACGTTAAGTATAACCACGGTGGTGGCCATGTTGCTAGAATGTGGTCAATCAATCAGGCACTCTATTAGTCTAGCACCCTCGTGTGTCCAACTATGCCACCACCCGCAAACCAAAGTCCTAATACCCCCCTGAAGAAGTTAGTTCTACATAAAATGTGTTGCTGGATGTTGGACTTTTCGACGTAAGCAAAACGTAATTCGTCTTTTTTAAGATTGTGTAGATTGATGCAAGACGTCTTGCATCAATCTTGTATCTTGTAATGGGGTCCTCACTGCTCTGTACCCGTGTAAAAAAGACGATAATCTCCTGTCTTCATATGTCTGGGCTTGGAGGTTTGGAGAAGACAGATTGAGATGGTTTGGACATGTTCAGAGGAGGGACTGTGGACATATTAGTAGAAGAATGATCCTAGGGATGGAGCTACCAGGTAGAGAGGAGATTAATTGAGGTAGTTGGAGTCTAAATTGTTGACTCGCAGTGGCAACCCCTGAAAAAGCCGAAAGGAGAAGAAGACTTCATTTGTTTGGGCAATGATAAAGGGTGGCAAGATGTCCATGGTGTTCTTGGTGTGGAGGACATGCCCTCGTAATCTGTCAGATTTGGAGCAATTTTCCAAAAAAGAGTTGCCCTATAATGTTAGATCAAGTTGGGCTACACTGGTAGATAATTTCCAGAATAGACTGAGTGCTAGCAACACAGTGTTAGGCTAGGTGCATGCATACTTTTGCGATAAAGAATATACTTTGGACCTATGTCTTCATGAAGATGGACAAAATGGAGACGTATACAACTAATCTGTCACTGCCAAAACTTCCCAAGACACATTCTGGGATAAACAGAGCAGATGGGATGGTGAAAAGGAGGCTGTTGAAGATAAGGACGTTTACGCAAGTATTCCTGGGAAGTTGAAGACGTCCTTAACAATGAGTCAACAGAATGAATCTGTGGTCGTCATCCACCGTTTCCAAGGATCTGACAAGAAGAAATACAAACACACAAGTGGAGGGAAGAAGGAAAAACGTTCTCCGGCTCAAACCTGTTTATTGCAGTATTATATCACGACAGGACAGCGTTTCCCGTCCTGGCGAGCAGAGTCCACGCACAGTAGCCAGAGACTGGCGAAGAGGAGAGAATGACGTAGTGGCGTTTCATCGTCAGGACGGTAAATCCTGATGTTCCATCTCTGCACCACCACAAGAACAGAAGCAGCAATTACCACTCTACCATAACATGTCTTTTTCTGTTCGTTCAAAGCGAGCGTCCAAGAACGGGAATAATAGCGTTTCACTCCCACTGTCAAGGACGCTCGGATCGGCCGTTCTCACCTCACATCTGACCATAATTTGACCCGGGGCCGTTGGTTTGCGACCAGATTGGTGACATCATCACAGCTCATTAGCCTGTTCTCCGTTGAGATTAAACAGCTGTGTCACCCGGAGACCACATTGAGGGAAGATCTGGGTTCTTTGGGTCGATCAGGACATTTGAACTGGGTTTCAGGGAGGACCTGCCAACTTGACAGTCGGAGTTTCACATCCAACCTCTTCTCTCTGCCAAACCTTCATCCACTTTCACCCGACCGCACTTTATTACTAATAGTTCTGTTGGCACACGTCACACGGTTCTGCCTTACACACAACCATGCAACTGTGACCTCAGATAATCTGGTTCTGCTGCGAAGGTTTACGGCCCGGCTGGTGTTACCCTCCGCCCTCAAGATTTATTACTGTTCACTATTTATTTAGAATATTGACCTCAGCAAGATGATACCTGGTTCTTCTAACTATTTCCATAATGGAGCGGTTACTGGTAGCAGAAGAGAAGAAGCAGAGAGTCATGGGTTCGATTCCCAGAGCTACTTGATAATGTTAATGTCCTCTGTACTGTAAGTCACTTGGGATAATGTAAAAACAAGGTTATTTTTGTATTAAATGTCATGTGACTGGCCAGAATGGTCGGAGGGGCTGGAGCAACTTTTGCGATCCTCTAAAACCTGACATGTGGGCCATGTTAGAAGCAGATAGATGACTTTTGTTTGAGCTAAAAAGACATTTATTTGCTACAGCTAAGTTTATTGAAAAGAAAAATTAATAAAAACGATTTTAATAAAGATTGGCGAGCCGGACTGAAGAGCCAAGTGGGCCGTGTCTTGCCCTCGGGCCTTAGTTTGCCCATGTCTGGGCAAACACATTTATTTATCCAGGATGATGAAGCAACAGCTAAGTTTATTGAAAAGAGAAATTAATAAAAACAATTTTAATAAAGTTTGGCGGGCTGGATTGAAGAGCCAAGCGGGCCACATCTGGCCCTCGGGCCTTAGTTTGCCCATATTTGGACCAGAGGCTACTTTGCTTTTGTATATATGTGCTGTCCAAAGTCCAAATGGCACCGTTTCGCTGTAACCTTCCAACCAGATCGCCCTCACCTCTCACTCCAGTCACTTCTGGCTTATAGAGGTGGCAGAGCGCCACCTACAGGACTTGGCAATATGAATGTAACTCTCAGCACTTGCCACTGTGTAATTGCAGCCTCAGATTCTTGTGTTTCTGCAACTAAATTAGTTGGTTATTTGCAGGTTCATTATCAGGTCTGTAACTTTGCCCTTTAGTTGCTGGTCAGTGTAGTTGGTCTCAGAAGACCAAATTACTCCACCACAGTGGTCAGTGGTCTTAGTAATTGGACTGGTCAGACGAGCCAGTGGGGTCTGAGCTCCATACTGTCCTCGAGCCACAGCCAAGATCTTCCCAACCTTCTCCAGAGAATAGATGAGGGATGGTTCACGTGTCATGTGATGGAGAAAAAGTGATAATGATCTTATCTCCAGGTTCCACATGAGAACCGTCCACTTTCACTGCACGACACCCAGCACTCGTGGCTGAGGAAACGATCCTGAATCTGCGTACGTGGTATTTTACGTCGAAGTTTTATCTTCGTCTTTTATCTTCTTCTTGATCCTCCCTCATGATTCCAGGCTGATGTGAAGACGTCACACAGTGGCAGACAGCATTTGCTGGTGACATTTGAGAGGAGGTCAGAAGAATAAAACTCCACAGCTCTGGCTCCTGAGGCTCATTAGTTCATGGTGGATGAACAGTGACTTTGGCAACATCTGATAACAAATCATAAACGTCTGGCAGCGCGGTGTCAAACACGGTTTAAATGCCATTGTACCCTTCAAAAGTGCCAACGTGAGGCTTTCAGCGTCACTGACGCGTCTCCGGGCAACTTCAAGAAGCTAAATAATTGTCAGGGACATTTGTGTCAGAAATGTCCATTTGAGAGAGAGAGAAAGAGAGACGGCCTGTTGTAACAGGCTGATCCATGAGGAGAGCGGCTGCACAATGGGCCGGGAGCTGAGATTTAATATAAGCCCAGTGGAGTGGAGAAGAAGAAGGAGAAGAAGGAGGAGAAGGAGAAGGAGGAGGAGAAGAAGGAGGAGTGCAGCTTCAATGATCCTTTATTGGTCTGTAAAACAAAAACAGCATTTTCACGTGTTTCAGTGCATTGTTTTGAGGAGTTATTTTGATGAAAACTGACCTTCATAACCTCTGGAGAGAAGACGATGGAATGGGGAGGTTACAAGGAGCAGAGGAGGAGAAGGTGGAGGAGTTTAGATACTGAGGAGCACCTGTTCAGAGCAGTGGAGACTGTGGAGGAGACTGAGGAGAAGAATAGAGTGGAGTCAGGATGGAACAACTGGAGAAAAGAGTCAGGAGTGATCTGAGATAGAAGAGAGTCAGCTAAGGTGGAGGGACGGTGGAGAGACCAGCCATGATGGACGGATTAGAGACACTAGGAATAGACAGAAGACAGGAGACGGAGGTGGAGGGGTTAAAGATGCTGAGGTTCTCTTCAGGAGAGACAAGGATGGACAGGATCAGGAATGAGGTGATTAGAGGGACAACACAGACAGGAAGGTTTGGAGCAGACATTGAACGTTGCACAAAACCTCAAAGAACCTGTCTCTTATACACATCTTCTTCTTCTTCTTCCTGCCTCACAAACAAGATATTTCGCAACCCACCTCCACTGCACAAACTCCTTTGAATGTTGTCCCAGATCTAAATTGATGTCATGTGTTATCATTGATGTCCGCTCTGTTTCGTGTTGTCTTCAGACGCCGGTCTCCGCTGCCTCACTTTGCATGGAAAAGCACATAAAAGGCAACCCTGAAAAATACAATATCTGCAAACGGTTAAGGTAGAAACTGCAACTCCAGCTGGAGCGGCCGGAGTTTAATGAACTAGTAAACATTATAGTTGCATAGTGATCTGAAAAACAATGTTCAGTGAAGGAGTGATGACGAAACGAGTACAAATACATCAGTGCAACTATATTTTTGATATTTGAAAACTTGAAATATCTTTGTAAACTAAACTTTAGGGAAGACAAGGATGGACAAGATCAGGACTGGGGTGATTGAGGGACAACGACAAAGAGAAGATTGATGGATGCAGTGAGGGAGGACATGGAGGAAGTTGGAGTTGGAGCAGAAGATGGAGAGGACAGGGGGAAATGGACATTGTTGACGCTGTGGGAACACCTGAAAAAGGGACAAGCTAAAAGAAGAAGTCAACTAAGCTTATAGACAGGTTTACAAACAAGCAGTGAGTGCCATTGAGCATGGCAACTTGGCAGTTGGTGGATTTGAACCTGCAGCTCTCTGGACCCCAGTCTGGTCCCTGAACCACCAGGTTCTCCCCAGAATTTCTCGATAGCAATTGGAAATAAAAGAGAACTCAGTCCACACTTTTGTCTTTTTTTCCTCTAGAGGGAAATTATTGATTAATTAACACTGAGTTTGACCGAACCTTGTTATTAGACTAGGGCCAGGGTGTCAAACCCACGGCCCACGGACCAATACTGGCCCACTGGCATGTTTGTTCCGATGGGATAATGAATTTTCAAGATAAAAAATACACAAATTTATACATATTTTGCAATATTTGAACATATTTGCATAAAACAAAGATTACAGCCTGATTGAAGTCTTGAGGAAATCACTCCATGACACATATCAAGCAATAACAGCGCAACGTTTTCACAGAATTTCGTGAAAACACAGAGGGTGTAATAACCTTCAGGTCCTGGACACTTGGAACCCTGCAGAGATCACACCCAGCGTTAAGATCTGATACTCTGATGCAGCTCTGATGATCTTTTTTACCTTTTTCTTCTTGAATTTATCTTTTCTTCATGCAGTAAATTCTTTTAGGATTTTTGGGGTTTTGGGTCCACAAAACAACTAGACTTTGTCCAAAAATAGTCGTAGGCGTTGGTTTCACTTGCTAAACAATGAAATACCATCAAACACCAGATGGTAAATAGATGGTATTTGTTATTTTTAATGATTTTTATTGTTTGGGATGAGGTTTTTGTTTAACATAGAAACTGGACTTTTTATAGCATTTTCAGAATTGTGAGGAAGCCTTTTTAAAAATCTTCTATTTGAGCAAAGTAAATCTTTTATCCACAAAACAAAAGTTTCACTCAAAGTTGAAAATCGACAGCTGTTGTTGCATCTTTAACAAATAAAAATCCCCTGAGGAATTTTCAGTTTTGGCTCAGATGTTGAGAGAAAAGCAGAAAAAAAAAAAAAAAAGTACAGACGATATTGAATTAACAGGCAGACAGACAGACAGACAGTGCATGTGTCTGTGTGTTTGTCTGAGTGTCTTGTTTTGCAGCTTTGAGAAAATTGTCCCAGGAAAGAGAGTTTTCACTAACTCAATTCTCAA
>JAFBJS010057648.1:0-36211 GCA_016785265.1 Paraplagusia blochii
CCCTGTTTAATCGTCAATGGGTTTTACAGTTGTACCTTTTGTTTTGTAAGCCTTTAAAAAGAAGATAAAATGTGTTAATATTTCAGTGGTGAATCTACATACAGAATAGTTTGATTCATCACCACATGCATCTTCATTAACGCGTTGACTTCTGTCTCTGGGCAGGATTTCTCTCAGGAATCGGAGGAAGAGGAAGGAAGAGGAAGGAAGAGGAAGGAAGAGCCTGATGTTTAGAAAAGGCAAACATTACTCATCATGTAGGTTTAAGTGATTAACATTGTCTGACCAAAATGACTGAACAATTACAGAAATGAGACTCTTAGATTTCGTCTGTCTCCTTCACGTGTCCACCCGGCCACATGTTTGACACTGTCCATTTCTTGTGTTTTGCAGAGGTTGAAGATCATGTTTATTATTGATGCTGAACAATGAAAAAAGACAATGCAGTGGCACGGAGGGCTTTGCCGTCTTTTTCTAAATTTATTTCTTAGGGCAGAGCTGAGACCTGAGGGAGTGACAGAGAAGGAAAGAGGGAGGGAGGAAGAGAAATGAGGAAGACTACATCCTAACATGTTCCTTTCCTCCCTCAGTGCTCTCTCTCTCTCTCTCTCTCCTCCGTCTCTCGTTGACTCCAGGCTGAGATCGATGAAAGGTGAGTTCAACTTGATATATTGATATTTTCCTCCACTTTCCTTTTTTTTATTTTGTCTCCTAATTGTGAGTGAGTTCATAGTTTATGTGATATTTTCTTCACTCATCAGAACTTTTAAGCATCATAAAGGAATTCAGATCTTGGTTATTACTTCTTTCAACATATATCATTGTAACTGATGTATTTATGTACAATATACTGTATGTATTTGACTGAAACAACTTTACTTAATGGATTTTTTACTCCTTCAAATCATCTCTTCTTATGAAGAAGTTGGAGTGAAAGTTTTCACATAGAATAAATTAATCATTACCAATTAACTAAACCAATCAAATGGCCCAACAGATACTGATTATCGTGTAATATAATTGTGTTTGAAAAAAAAAGCAAGATTTATGACTGTGTTTATTTGTTTTTGTGACTGTTGGTTAAATTCATGCAGCTAAGTTTGAAGGTTTGTGGAAAACCAAAGTTTCCGCTGGCTGGATGGAGAGGCTACTTTTAGCCGTAGTTATTACTTTCTCCACTCTGGCTGGTTCACACTGCGGGCAACACTTTCACAGAGTTTCTCAAGCGCTGGGCATTATTTCAAATCAGTCAAATTGTTTAAAAGGCTTTAAAAAGGAAAAGTTCTTCATTTCAGTGTGAAAATCCCACCAGGGTTAGAAGAAACTATTCTAATTATATGTTATGTCCTAGCGCTGAAGCTGAGTGACACGGCCCTGTGTTTATTTTTATTGGGGGGAGGGATTATGGCAACATAAGTATATTTATTTCTTTTAATGCCGTAATCCTATACATCTCCAGCAGGGGGGTGCGTTGACGTCCAGGGTTAATGAGGCAAAAGCATCAACTAACATCATGCAACTGGTGCAGCTTTCTATCCCGTCAACATTTCTCTGTTACATTTACACCAACACAAACATGTTTAATCTACATATATGTCGTACAAAGAACATTTATTTTCCTGTTTAATTAGTTATTTATCAAGTTCTAAATTAAGGTTGTTTAATCAAATGTTGTTTGTCAAAGCTATAAGACAAATTATTTGTCAACCAAACATTTAGTAACCAAATATTTGATTTGTTTTACTTTCTTTGAACATTTTTAACCTTACTTATAGATGAAGTCTATGCGACCCCTTGAGGTGAGGCTGAGTACTGCTAGCCTCACCTATTTTTCATATAAAACTTTTATTTTTGTTTTGTTTGTTTGGTCAGCAGGAACGTTTCTCTCAAAGATATATAAAGACATACGTATAAGACGTAACACAGACTGTAGAGAGTAGAACAACTATTATTATGGGTTTATGTCGGCGCTATTCATGAACGAAACATGTGTCATGTGACACAGTTTGTAATGGATCGTGCAGTGAAATGTGAGGCCCAGCTCTCCACTGCCTCACCTGGGAGGATTTCTGCCCTGTATTTAAAAGACACAAAGGTTTTCTACTAACTTGTGGAGAAGAAAACTCCAAATAGGTTTCTTTCATTCATTCATCTTCATCCTCTCATCTGTTAACGTGTCTCAGGGGCAGCAGTCTCCACAACTGCCGCCCAAATCACACTGCACCAGGACGGTGCTATGATCAGGGCACCTCAGTGGTGACCTGGCAGCTGCGGAATTAGAACCCGATCTTTACCTAATTGTGTTTTCTACAGAATGCAGAGCCTCAGCTCCCTCAGCAGACTCCTCCTACTTTTCCTGGTGCTCCTCTTCTACCCTGCTCCTCTGTCCAGCCAAGAGCTGCTTATCCGTCTGGCAGGTGAGGGACGACGCGGTCCAAATGAGGGACGTCTGGAAGTATTCTATAATGGAGAATGGGGAACTGTCTGTGACGATGAAGTGGATCTTAATCTAGCCAACGTGGTGTGTCGACAGCTGGGCTTCCAGCGCAGCTTCACGTGGGCACACAGTGCCAAGTTTGGTGAAGGGCGAGGTACGAAGAAACATTTGAAGTATAAATGAAAACAGTTCAGTCTGCAGTTCTGCGATCAGGCGGTTCACTTTCCATTCTCTCTGTAGGGCTAATCTGGCTGGACAACGTCCACTGCAGAGGCTCAGAGCGCTCAATAGCAGAGTGTCGGTCCAACGGTTGGGGAGTCAACGACTGCACCCACGCAGAAGACCTCGGGGTCATTTGCAGCCCAGAAAGAAGACCTGGGTTTCCTCCTCCATCCCTGGAAGGAGCCTCCTCTTCCCCAGTGCAGCAGCCAAACCAAGTACGAAGCAGAAATCCACCACAGGTCACTTCTCCCCCGGTCCCTCCTGCGTCCCACATCTCCTCCTCATCAGACAGAGGTCACGTAATCGCTCTTCATCGCAACCCAACTTCCCGCCGTAGCAGCATCTCACCACAGCAAAATGGCCATGAAATCCAGATTCTGCGAAATCGAGCGGGCAGCCGAACGAGCCAGCCTCCAAACCCGCAAGGGCATCAGCTTCCTTCAAATATGGCCTTTAGTGGAGGCAACAGGCAAAGGCAGGATGGAGGCAGGACCGGCCCACAAGCCTTGAGACAAGAAGTAGAGGAACAGACGAGCAGATGGCATCCGCCCGCACCGCAGAGAGGAAATGACAGGAATCAGCAACTGAGTGGGAACCATGTTGAAACAGACTATCCAGAAAATGACTTCTCACAGGTAAAAACACACACACACACACACACACACACACAAGACAGGATGAAAGGGTAAAAATACATGTTTGAAGAATAGTTATCAATATATCTTTAGAAAATGTCTTTTAGCACGCCTGTAAATAAGGACACTGAGTGTCTCTTTAGTCTCTGTCATTGGTATAGAAATCCAATCCCAGTTTGGGTGATTGGCTTCGTCCAACCTCCAGACTGACTCTGGACAACTGTCAATGTTAAGGTCTGGATTTGACACCAATGGGACAGTGGACAGTGCCTGTTGTGAGGCCTATTTTATTTCTTCAGTTTCCCTCCAACAAACCATCGACTTTGTGTTAATATCAGGATTCATGGGAGGACAGGAAAGTGGACGTCTTGTGACACGAAAACTAAACGTGAGCTCTACATTTAACCCAACGCCAAAGTAAATGTTTGGGAGCCTTGAGCACCAGGGCAGAAGTGTTTGCGGTGCCATGCTTAGTTCACCTCAGAGGCAGATGTTGGACTCTAACCTGCAGCCTCCAGATCCAAGTTTGCTTCCTTAACCACTAAATGGTGGTTTAGAGTCTAAGGCCCATAAGGAATCAGGAATCAAACCTAGGCCGCATGTGTGTTAGGCAAGAATTCTATACCACTGAACCACTAGGAAAGGCAACAACCAACTGAGCCATGGCGCCGATAATGGGTGGTTGTCTGTCCCTCCGTCCATCTTCCTCTCCTTACCTGATGTTGTTACCGGGTTCCAAGGACAGCAGTCTCCACGACCACCACCCAAATCTCACTGATCCATAGCCGTAGCCCCTCTTCAACCCTCCTGCAGGTGGTGGGCCAACAGAGAGGAACCATGAGCATTTGTGTTTGCAGTTATTCAAAAATATGTCAAATTATGATAAATAATAAAGTGTATTTGTCGGTAACTGTGCGTCATCTTTGGAACAGAACTCTGAGCGGGCTCATCTGGAGGACGCCCGTCTACGACCTGTCCTGTCCAGCAACAACGGTGGCCTAGTGACAGAAGGAGTTCTGGAAGTGAAGCATGCTGGGAGATGGCGTCATGTGTGCAATCAGGGATGGGACCTGAGCAGTAGCCGCGTTGTCTGTGGCATGTTAGGTTTCCCTGCTGCTCAGGAGTTTGACCAAGCCCCCTACAGGTGAGTGCGTGAAGTGCTAAGGTCTCTTGGGACTATAAGCAAGATGGCAAGATAGAGTTGGAGAAGAGCAGTCGACTCTACATAGACTGTCTCGTGTCCACTGTCCTCATTAGCAAGGTTCTGCTAACAGCTAAAACAGACATGGGCAAACTATGGCCCGGGGCCTGGATGCTGCCCATTTAGCCTTTGAATTTGGCCCAACAAACTCATGTCAAATGCTGGTATAAATAATATTATGGTTTTACTTTTCATTTTTCTGCAATACTGGAAATTTTCAAGGTTTGTTTCAACAAAAAAATGCCATGTGAGTTGGGTGACAGTTGTATAGATGGATGCTCCATCTATCTTCTCCTGATGTTTGTGGCCCAGGAGTCAGAACTTTTGCCCACACCTTCTGTGAAGACTGGGATTGTCTTAAAAATCCTCAAAACATTGGCATTGTTGTCAAGTTCAGGTGATGAGACCATCGTCTAAATCAGGAAGACAAAGAGCTACTTTGTCTTTTAGGACAGTGGTCCCCAACCACCGGGCCGTGGACCGGGGCCAGTCCGTGGGGTTATTGGTACCGGGCCGCAGAGAGACAATTTATGTTTTATTTATTATTAGACGCTAACGTATTTTTTGTTGTTATTTTTGGTCCTTCCTCGTGTCTTTGACATAGCATTGACATGGAAGGTGGGACCAAAACACAACATCTTAACTAGAAGGTGAATTCACTCTGTCCTCAGTGCTGCACCCGTGTGTTTTTAGCCATGAAAACCAACAAGAAGACCTCGCCATACCAACATGCAGTCCATCCAGACACAACATCAAAAACCAAACACCCCCTCTGGCCCCCCCAGCTCATCACACAGCATCTTCAGAAGATTTTTTCATGAAATACATCCAAGATCCACATGCAACCAGGAAGTAACAGACACAAACACTCATACGGAGACTAGAGCACGTACGAAAACAACTCTCCTTGTATCCGTCTGTCTGCCCACACAGCTCTTTTTTTAGCTTAGCTAACAGGACAACTGCACTGACCACTAGCCCGCCTTAGGCAGCCTCTCTATGGTGTCTCACTTCAGGACTTGGGCCGGTTCTCCACAGGTGCCTTGTTCCCCAGAATGTCTATTAACTTCTCACTAACTGAGCAATAACTTGTATTATTGTCAGGTTTGACTTGATTGTGGCTAAAACAGTTGGACTTTTCTCTCTTGGTCTGAATCTGTTGATCCTCTGGTGTTTCTTTCATCTGTTGCACTTGTTCTTTACCAACGCAGGGATTTGACAAACAGGGTGTTGGGTTGATGGACTGAAAGTGTTTTCTCACACAGAAAACCAAAATCTCAACCTGTTGAGTAATTTCGTCGTTCCATTCTGTGGGCACAGTGACACCGCACAGCTGGTTATGTCTGTTCTCTCTTGGGACCAGCGTGCACTTGAAGAGGTGTAATTGTGTTGTGAGATCCTCTAATTTAGAATATAGTCTCAGCTGAACCTGCTGCATCAGCACTCCGGAGCCGCGTGGTTGTTTTTTCTGGTTTCGTCGTCTCGTGCATAAGCGTTAAACGGAGATGTTCAAACAATGGATTATTTCCTTTTTTATTTTATTTTTCAATTAAAATAAATGATGTTCAGAAAGATATCCAATCACATCAACTTAAAAAGTAATAATAATAATCACAAAAATGTTTTTCCAACCGTGCAAAACTGATTTACCCTTTTTAGCTGACGTTATGTATGGAGTGTTAAATGTTCCCCACCATAAATTGCAGAGTCGGGTTCAGTGAAATATGACGATAAAATGTATCGAAACAATAACCTGAAAAAAACTTCAGCCAGAAGTGTTGGATTTAAAGACAAGATCGCTGGAGTTCTTGACTTTTTATGGTCTCTTTAGGTTTTGTTGTCACATCCATACAGCCAGGCAGTATAATAACAGGTTGTCTCTGATTTACTGGCCCTCAGTGGACCTTCTCTCCCAGTATGGACCGTGGTTGAGTGATTCTGCAGCACAGAGGACTGTTGTGTCGACCTTTCGTTCATTCCCTGTTGGTTTTATGTAGATTATATATCCTTAAAAACAGCTTTGAGAATTATTTTCAGAAATAGCCCCATTGGATCAGACGGTCTTTTGGTGATTCTATAGGGAAGGGAGTACTGGGTTAAAATATTTAATATATTTGCTAAATACATAAAAATGTATTGCATGTAAAAATATAAACGTTATTATTCTTTTTTGAAGTTAGAAGTTATCGTATGCACTGTAGGACGGGTGAAAAAAAGGGCATCTAGGGATATTTTGTTGGTCCAACAGTTAAGGAGGAAGACTTGGGTTCTGCAAGGCTTCGGGTTTGAATTCCACTGCTGCCATGTTGCCACTGGGTTCTCACAGCCTCGTCCTGATCCACATAACTCCCAGTGGTCTCACCACCCACAGATAGGCTCACAGTATGGAGCGCAGTGTGATTTGGGTGACTGTCATGGAGCCCCTGCCACATGACAACAGATAAGTGACAAAATCCTCCTTTTTATTCAGGAGGATTTTTTGTGCCTCTTGTCCTGTCTTTCACCAGTGATCTCCAACCCATGGGGCCCGGACTGACACTGGTTCATTGGTCAGTTGTTGAAGGACGACAAAGAAAGAATGCAGAACTTACTGTAGTTTATTTCTGTTTTCATTTGTTGACTGATTCTGAACAACTTTTATTGAGAAAAATGCAATTTTTTTCACTGTGTTGACGCTCAGTTGATGCAGACTTACCTACATGGGCTTCCTTCCCAAGAGTCGACTTCTGGGCGTTACATTATTGTGAAGTTTTAACACCCAACAAGTGACAAAATGTACAAAACATATTTAGAAACATGTTTTGCGCAGGGGGAAAGAGGAGACAGTGAGGAGAAAAAGAAAGCTGCATTTAGCAAGTAGCTCCAAGAATCCAACTTGAAATATGGATTTATTGCTGCTTCACCACTAGATGACCAAGCATTCTGCATTAAAATATCAGAATACTAGCTTTTATATTTCATTTTATTTAGTTGTTTTTATCTGTTACAAAGCTGTTATTAGTGCAAAACCCTCAGACTACACCTGCCTTTCCACTGTCTGCCCATTAAGATTATTCATTGTTTTTTTGACACAGTTTTTGAAAATGTTCCGAAATCTTGAAACTGGAGATTTCTTGATATTTTGATCTTTACTATGGACAAAGCACAGACACAGAAGTACTGGTGAGTGTAGACAACCTCCAGAAGTAGAAGAAGAAGAAGAAGAAGGAGAAGAAGAAGACCTAGTGGTTGCTTAAATGGGAACTGAGAGGAATGTGGGTGTGGTTGTGGAATCAATCATGGTGAGATCTCTCTTACTAAATGCAACTCCTGAAAAATAAACACCATGTTGATCCTGTTGGTTAAAGATGGCTGTAATGAAGTGAATAAATAGGTATAAATGCTGGAGCTTCAGAAGAAAGATAAAAACTAGAGTTTCCAGGAATTCTGGTTGTCCCAAGCTCATCTAACGTAGGGAAGGCCGCTTGTAAACTCCATGTTTCCTGTCCTTCCCAGGAAACTGTGGGACTCCAAGATAGCTGACCCATCGTCCAGGTAAAACTAACACACGGTCGTCAAATGTGTATTTTTTTTCCTCAAACAAAGACACAGGCTGACACAGATGTTGTCCTTTTCTCCGACCAGGCTGAGGACGCAGGTTGGTAAAAAAACCTACTGGGTGGAGAGAGTGCGGTGTCAGGGTGTGGAGGCCTCTCTATCGCAGTGCCAGGCTCAGCTCTCTCTTCCATGGACTGACGTCCCATGCAGAGGAGGAATGCACGCTGTGGTCCGCTGCATCCCTGGGTTCCAGTTTGCACGCTACGGAAGAACACCTGCGCCACCTGCAGTGCCGGTCAGTGGAAAGGAGAAATGTTGGAGAAAAGTTTTCTACCATTAAACTATAGAAAACTTCAAGACTTGTTTATGATCTTAAAATACAATCTCTGTTAGTCTTTATGGTGCAACCAGAGCTGCACGTGTATAGCCTTCTCATGTTTGGACAGGAAACATATGGAAACTGCTTAGGGTGGGTAGGTCTGTCAGTGGGTTGGTTCATTGGTGGTTGGATGTTTGGATGGTTTATTGGATGAACCATAATGTTTAATTATTCCTCACTTATAGTCCGACACAGTTCCCTTTCCTGGTACTTTCCTAGGAAAAAAGTGAAAAAAGGGACCATTGTATTTTTTTAAAACATTTTTAGCAGAAAGGGCCACACATGAAATAGGGTTGTTGTTTGTCGTCCTTTGTGCGTGGAGCTTATCCCTGGGAACTACGGCTCCTTTCTGCAGACCAAAAATATGTAGAGTGTGGACTGGGATTCATGCACACTCTGGATTGATCGTAGATAAGAGTGAGTCTGAGTCGCAGTGTGAAAGGATGTTTGTTGTTATATGAGGTCGAAATGACCCTGAAAAAAAAGGATAAATGTCGATTTATTTTTGCTGCAGAAAGTGAACTATTCAGCCGATCATCCAATCAACTCCAGGGGAGATGTAGGGCTGTCTGATAACTTAGACATGTCATAGCTGTAAGAATCGTTATTGTTTTTTGTTTTTTCGTTAACAAAAAAAAGTGCAATGCCTGAATTTTGCCAAATGATGTTCGCCTAAAAAATAAAGGTCTGTAAGTCACTAGATGGCAGCATTGTAGCTCATTTACTTGAGCTTGTACTCATAAAATTGGTTGCACAGAAACATAAATGGCTTATATTGGTATCAATTAATATCGTTGAGTCAGGGGAAAAAATATTGGCATATTGATTAAAAGTTAAAATCATGATCCCTAATCGATGGTATAATTATCAACACAATTATTATTATAAAAACAATAGTTGTCATGTTCCTTTTTCATTGCAGGCGATGGTGCGACTTAAAGCTGGACCTCGTCTCGGCGAGGGCCGCGTGGAGGTGCTGCAAGAGGGGAAGTGGGGCACAGTATGTGACCATCTGTGGGACATCAATGCAGCCAGTGTGGTCTGCAGAGAGCTGGGCTTCGGGACGGCCAAGGAAGCTCTGACCAAAGCTCACCTGGGACAGGGTAGGACGAGCGGTGTCTCCGTTTTTAATGTCTTTAACACACACTTTGGACTGACACAAAACCTATTTGTTTCTTCTGTGTGAACCATTCAAACTGAAGCAGGATGGAAACTGAGCTCAATGATCCTTCTAGACTAAACACCACTGTGTCTAAATGCATGTTCTTAGACTCGTAGCACCAAAGAACCAGGAAACCATGGAACCAGCAGACAAATAAACGCTAAGATCTTTTTTTTTTTTTAAGCCTGACTTCTAATTGTACTGGATAAGATGATTTCTGTTGAACTCAACCCTTGAACAATGTGTAAACTATGGTAGGAGGTTCCAGCAACCGAGTGTTGTTTTCTAAATAAACCCAGTGCATGTGCAAATTCTGTGCAACAAGAGGCAATCACTGTTGGGCAATGCAAAATATTATGAGAGGCTTTGCTTTTTTGTGGCCATGTTATCACGTCGGCTGAACTGCTTAACGACCTGAAGTGAATTATTTTTCTTTGAAATGGCACGGGCAGTGCTTGTTATTTTCCGTAATCACGTTCACTTCCGCTCATTATGTTCTTACAATAGTTTTTTTCTCTATTTTCTCAGCCCTCAGGTTTTGATGGGAATGATTTTTTTTTATGTATATTTAACTTATTTTAACTTTGAATTAGCTGCTGTGCTTTTAGATTCATGTGAATAGGCCACAGTTTGGGAAGTGACTACATTGCAGGAAGGCATAGAATGGAAGCTGACTCGAGACATCATTAGCTATTTATGTCCAAATTATAGGGTTAAATGGGACATTAGCCTCTTGGGCCTGACACACCTATGCAAACATGAATGTGTTCAAATAATTTTTCCACCATTTTGCCATTTCAGTATCTATTTTGATTCACAAAACACGGCCCTGGTTCCATTTGCTGCACAAAGTACAGTAATTTTAGCCCTTGGCTGAGTGGAGTCACTGAGCCACATCAGACGTCCAGATCATGTCTGGGCTTCTAATCCTCCTCTGCAGACATCTTTGCCTGCACAGCCCGCACGTTTAAGACAGGGTTTATGGATCCTCGCTGCTAATAAAGTCCATCTTGCGTAGGTACCGGTCCCATCCACATGAACAGCGTCCAGTGCACAGGAAGGGAGCGGTCCATTACTGAGTGTACCTACAGACCGGTGCCGCTTTACAGCTGCAAACATAACCAGGATGTATCCGTGCGCTGCCATGTTCCCAACACTGGAATACAGGCGCAGGTAAAAAGTGGTCAAACATCCACAGGACGGACAGAACAGCAGATCACTTCATGGATGAAATGATTTCTTTCATCTGAAGGTGCGTCTGGCAGGAGGTAGAAACCCGTTAGAGGGGAAAGTGGAGGTGCTGATGGATGTCGGAGGCGTGAGACGCTGGGGTTCTGTCTGCAGTGAGAACTGGGGCCTGAATGAGGCGATGGTGGTGTGCCGACAGCTGGGTCTCGGCTTTGCCTCAACACCTCATCAGGTAATCTTCATGCCGTTATTTCTGTGGAACTTGGGCTTCAGTTTTTTTTCTTCTCTTTGTGCTTCTTTGTGCTCCTGTATTTCCTCCCCTCTCTGTGTCCTACGGTTTGCGCTGTGTTATTACCGAGGCCTGACATAATTACAGGCTTCTCAGGCGTCCACATTCAGCGAAACGAAAATAAAAGAGGGAAAGTGAGGTGAAGAGAGATGTGGAAAAATGCACAGAGCAAACAGTCTGAATATAGAAGTGTGCATGGAAAGGGCAGCGTGGCTGTGTTTTGAGGAGGGCTGCTGGGAATATTTAACAGGCATCTGTTTTAAAACTACAAAAATGGTATTTGTACTAATCGCTATTATGACTTCCCATATATAGTATATGTAATATGTATTGTGATGAAACCTCTTCTTACTTTCCAAAGAATTATATTTACACAATGATATATTATATTATATTCCTTCTTCTCGTGCAGGAGACTTGGTATTGGGCCGGTTCCCCTGAAGCAGGAGAGGTGGTTTTGAGTGGAACTCATTGCACCGGTAATGAGATGTCTGTCCAACAATGTCGCAGAAACACTCATGTCTACTGTCCCAGGGGAGGAGACGGCAGAGCTGCAGGAGTGACATGTGTTGAGAGTGAGGTTAACACCGTTGAATGCGTGTGTGTGTTTGTGTTATCACTTGTGCGCTAACTTCACAGCACTGTCCCCCTGCCCCGCCCCCCCAGCTGCTCCCGATCTGGTTCTGGACGCTCAGCTGGTTCAGGAAACGGCTTATTTAGAGGATCGACCACTTCACCTTCTGACCTGCGCTAATGAAGAAAACTGCCTTTCCTCCTCCGCTGCCAGGATGCACTGGCCTTACGGACATCGCCGTCTGTTACGTTTCTCCTCCCGCATCATGAATATGGGCCGCGCCGACTTTCGACCCCGGGCCTCCAGGGAGAGCTGGGTGTGGCACCAGTGCCATAGGTAAGAAACACAATAAAGACGTAGGATATAGCTATTTATTAGGGCTGTGAAGATGAATTGTTTTGAATCGGTTATCGTTCTCTGACCAACACGATCCAAGTGTATCGGTCAATAAAGCTCTGATCGGTTAAAATGTTGTACGATCCAATGGTTTGGGATTTTTTCCATGGATCGGTTTCCTGCTACGGGGACCCGCCCACAAAATGCTGTTTAGCTGAAACTGTATTTCACTGAAATAAGTAGAGTGTCACCTGATCCTGATAAACTTGTTAATGGAGATAAAATACAAACTGTCAATCAATACAAATATCCTGGGTTCATTTCAGATCCACAGCTTTATTTTAAAGGTCATATTGACAAATTTTATAAAAACAAATCGATTTAAATCTTGCAAATGTTCATTCGACAGGAGATTCAGATGAAGCTGAAAAAAATGTCTTAATTGTATAAAAGTGTTTGCATATGTATTTTCCATTGTATATGTATTGTGTGCTTCTTGGCATCATGGCCCGGGGACGACAGATGAAAACTAGCCTTTGGCTAATTCTTTCTTATCTAACCATGTGTTTAAGAAATTGCATTTTCCCCTTTTAAATCAACTCAACTAAAACTAAAAAGCCTGGCAGCTGTACAGTGTAGTTGAAAGCGGAGTTGCAAAATTTTATTGAATTGAATTAGATCGATCCGATCGTTTAATATTTTCTTTATGAATCGTTTGTGAATTAGATCGAAGCCTGTGAATCGAGATTTGAATCGGATCGTTATATGAGTGAAGGATTCACACCCTTACTATTTATGTAGCAACTTTGTCTTCCGTCATCTGGTCAAGTGCATTGGGTTTGTGATTTTATTTGTTGGACTAGAGAAGACGGACGTGTCTTAGCTCAGAGTCCATGACTCTGTCCTTGGTGTGGAACTCCAGGGTTCATCCCTAATCCTGGTCTGGTCCAGACTGAGTCCCTACTACAGGGTTTACAATCTGCAGGAAGGTTCATGGAGGGAAAGTACGTCATGGTGCGGTGTGACTTGCTCCTGTATAAGCGGATGGCGTTGGGTGGATGGATGGGAAGGAGTTCCAAATGACACAGTTTGAACAGAGAGATTAGAGAGAAAAACGACCTAAAGCAGAGACTGAACTGTGATGGAAGGAAATGTGATATTCAATGGGTGCAGCAGTGACTCTTTCATGGGTTGGACTGTAAATAACTAAACATCATGTCTACAATAAACATCCCCCTCACTGGTCACCCAGTTATTAAGAGTCACAGCCATGTCTGCAGTTGCAGCATCCAGTCTCTGAGCCACAGCCCAATCACTGCCTTCCTAACCATCAAGACGGCAGATTTATTTTAGACTTTTAGAGTCTGCCCTGGGATTGATTCAGTATTGAGAAGACAATAATGAACTGGGCTTGTTTGGTTTTGCTTCTTCTTCTTGATGACTTAATAAGCACTTTCTGAAAATCCTACGTTGCTCTTTCATAAGATGTCAACAATCTGTAACAACAGAAATGACAGCAGTCGAAACAAGTACAAACCTTTTTTTTTTTTTTTTTTTACTGTTTCCATTAACAGGCACTACCACAGCATTGAAGTGTTCACTCACTATGACCTGCTTACCCTCAACGGGACCAAGGTGGCTGAAGGTCACAAAGCCAGCTTCTGTCTGGAGGACACCTACTGCCCTGAAGGTGAGGCAGA
This sequence comes from Paraplagusia blochii, assembly GCA_016785265.1. Classification (NCBI taxonomy): domain Eukaryota; kingdom Metazoa; phylum Chordata; class Actinopteri; order Pleuronectiformes; family Cynoglossidae; genus Paraplagusia; species Paraplagusia blochii. The sequence goes on from JAFBJS010057648.1 coordinate 13,661, forward strand.
TGAAGTAACCATGACAACGAGAAGAGAGATAAAAACAAAGAACGCAAAGAAACGTAAATACATAAAAGTGTGATCCTGAAATCCCACAATGAGCAGCATCCAGACAGCAGCAGGATCACAGGCCAAGTTGAAAACGGTCTTGGGTTCAGCGCACGGACAGTTTTATGCTGCTCATAACCTCCCCATTCATTTAAAGGAGCCGAAAAAAGATCATGATTTTAAAGGATATTGTTATAATTTTAGCTTCTCCAAAAGAACTCCCCGCTAACCAACACAACACGCTCTTCACGTAACATAATTCTCTCATCTGGTGTTTTTTTTCTTTTTTAATCTAAGGACTCCATAAGCGGTTTGCATGCTACAACATGGGGCACCAGGGTATCTCCGTGGGCTGCTGGGACACCTATCGCCACGACATTGACTGCCAGTGGATCGACATCACAGATGTTAGACCTGGTGAATACATCTTTCAGGTATGAAGTTCCTTTTTGTAGTAGAAACGTGTCCTCAAACATCAATAGATATCTGCACGACGTTATGCAGCAACAAAAAAAAAACCCAACATGCAGTGAGCTAGCGCAGTTTGCATAACTATTGTGGGCAGACATGAAAGCGGGAGACAAGGAGGGGGTTAGACACTGGTGTGCAAATGAGATAAAAGACCGTCATTTCATTTTAATTGCTCTTGGCTGTACATCCAACTGCTCAGGTTTTCCCGACATTTAGACACAGTCTTAAGATCGTGTGTATTTAAGGAAAGCCTGGATTTAAGATATGCAGTATAGTAAAGTAGCTTCTCAGGGAGCAGATGTAAAAAAGCTCCTTCAGCTTTTTTACATCTGTTCAAGGCAGTGAGTCTTCTGTTTAAAAGCAGAGGTTTTTTTTTCACATGTCATGACAATTTCATCCAGTCTGTTGTGGTGACCTACTCATCTACCCCTGCTCTGTCATTTATTCTATTTTTTCCCCACCAGCTCAGCTTCGAGGAAAGATATTTTTTTAATTTTGGTCCAAAAGTTTACCTCCAAACTGATAACCCTGAGCTAAAGTATATTCGTGTGCAACGTATCTACGTATACGTGTCGAAGGGACTTGTCGGCGCTATATGAGCAAGTGTATATGTGACAAGCCACGTCTTCAGACACGGAGCCGCAAACATGTCATAAAGCCAATACCCTGTGTTACCACAGGCAGTGTAAGTAGGCAGTACTTTGTGGTTGTTCTCGTGGTGCAACGGTAGTTGAGCTGCTCGTAAAATTTGTGTCAGAAGTGAAAGATTGAGGGAGGGTGCACGGGCTTGTTTTTCGTGCAGCTGGGTATTTCATCGGGTGCAGGCTGGCAGCCATTCTTAGTATCATTTAAGTGATGAGTCACGCTGTTCACGTAGCTATATTTTTCATTTGCGGATGAAGGTTAGGGCCAGATTTACGTTAACAAAAATTTAACTTGTGTTTTTTATTGTATAGATGTGGTCAGATTATCTGTTTGATGTGTGTAACAGGAAAATCCATTGGTGTACTTTTTTATATGCTGCAAGCAGACAGACAGGGTGGAAAACAACAAACCATGGCAACCAACCATGGCAGCAGCCCTAATGATAGGCTGCAACTTAATCCAAAGTCTAAACTGTCATTTCATTTTCTTTGCCCTTTTTTCCCCACTAAGAGATAACAGTGGAAATATGGAGTCATCTATAGCGCCAACCCTGGGCTTATATATCATCACATCTATAACATAGATAGTGTGACTTCTGGACATTTTGTCTTTGCTTAAATTAAATCCTGACCAAAAAATGTTTTTGGTCAAAGGAGTCAGACTAAAACATAAAGATAGTGACAGAGGACGTGGATGAAAAATCAGCTTCTCTCTTATCATGAGTCTCCACGTCTGAAGAACAAAAAGAGACAAACCAATGAAAGAAACCAGAGTGAATTAAACCGCCTTACATTTGATAAAATTACTTTTCCATGTCTGATCTCACTATCTGTCTATACTGATATCAATCAATCCGTCTTTTCTCCTGCAGCAAGTTGCGGTCGTCTTCCATTTTAGCCTAATTAAGCTAATGTTGTTAAAATGTAGCCTTGATCCTAGTTTATCCTTGATTATGATTGGCCGCATGTTGTGCACATTAAAGTCCCAGAGATCCTGCAATTTAGTTTTTATTAAACCAATTCCCATCCTAAATATCGGGCCTAACCACCAACAGTCAAAAGCGAACAGAATAAACTCAGATGATGAGTAAATATCTGTGTATCTGTGTTTTCTCCTGTGTAACAGGTTCAAGTCAACCCTTCCTTGGACATGGCTGAGTCGGACTTCCGAAACAACGTGATGCGCTGCCGCTGTAAATATGATGGAGCGCGGGTTTACATGTCTGGATGCCATGCAGGTAGTTCCCACTTCTGACCTCATTTAATGTTCTGAACTACTTTTTTTAACCTTCAATCATTTTTCTTCTTCTTTCCCCCCTTTTCTCAGCCGATGCTTACAGTGCAGAGGTGGAGGACTTGTTTGACCACCAGCTTCAACTCTCCAACAACTTCCTTTGAATTTTGGAACTTATTGCTATTAGGAAAGAACAACTGTGCAACTCCTCACATCACCTCAAGCTGTCAGGGAGTTAATTTTGATCATATTCAAGCATAAAAGCAAATGAGCCTTTGAGGGAGGAACAACAGAAGTGGAACTACTTCAACACAGAGCGGTTACGATGATCATGATTAAAGATAAAACCTTTCAAAATTGATATTAAAAAAGTGTCTTTGTTCATTAAACCAATTCTATTCCCATGTTAAAATCCGACTTCCATCGAAACCAGATCTCCAGCCTGTTGACATGTTACGGCAACTCAGGTTTTTAGCCAAACTCTGTTTGTGCCTTTTGTGCTCTCAGTGCTCCAATTACAAAATGCACTATTTACTGTAACAAAATATGTGGCTTTTGGTTTTCAATTTTTTTTACTTAATGGTGCTATTTGCCTTTTTTCGAATAAATTTTGTAAAGTATTGCAAAGGTATTGTCATGTACAGTTTTATATTACATCTCTCGATCACTGTTCTTTCAGTAATTTATACAGAATTTTAATGTGCTTTAAGGTTGGAACTTGTCCCTGTGTGGCTGTTGTTAACTGTTCATTTTAATATTATTAGTTTTTGTTTCCCTTGTTTGTTGCATATATATCATATGAGATCTGGTTGTACAACAGTGTTGTGCCTTCAACAGTACTTGGTTACCGTAGAGAAATAAACTTATGAGTGATAAACTGTATGGTTATTTGAGGCATGGTTATTTTATGACGACTTTATTCTCAGAACAACAATATTCAGAATCTGGAGGAACCAAAAAAAATGTTGTTGGATGTTTATTTTTTTCATGAACACATGCAAATTGTGTACAGACACGTATGAAGAGCCTGGTATTCTTTCTGTACTGTACTAGATTTTATGCATTTTGGAAAAAAAAATCAAATAAGTAGCAAAAGGTTTAAAAGTCTTCCTTCTTTTACGAGATCTTCTCTATTATATTTTAATTTTTCTATCCAAGGGTTTGTTGGTGGTGAAATCTTCACTCATTCCTTAACTTTAACCATGCCTCACTTCACTCTCTCCATGACATAATGGTGAAAAGCAGGATCAGCACATGGACCTACCATTTGGGCAGCAGTGAGTGGTTTGTGTTTGTGTAGTTAATCTAATTATTGTGTGTGAGGCAGTGCAGTAGTGTAGGCTACCCCTGCAGTCACTCGCCTCCCCTCACGTAGCCACAGTAAAGCGAGAGATTTATAGGCAGGGCTCAGATCTCACACGACGATGGTGGAGAAGAGGCTACGAGCTTTTAGATGGAGCTGGTCTGAGGGAACAACAGCACACAGGGAGGTCCACGGCATTAGGCAGAACCCAGGAAGAGTCTGTGTCCATATTTGTTTTGTACCACACTGAAATGCCATGTGAGTGGGTGAGTTATAATGTCCCAGGACTGAAAAAGACTTTTCTTTTGAAAAAAAGGAAACTGGTGGCAAAACCAAATGATTGTTTTGTGCACCATCAGTTCACCCCAATGTTTTACAACATAAAACAATCTGGTACTCTAAGAAAATAAGGTTATGTAACTACGTGACGTCAACTGGTCCCTCTAGACCAGTGCTCCCCAACCTTTTTGGGGAGCACCATAGATCGGTTAATTGTCTCGGACTATTTTCACAGACCGGTCGTTAATTTGTGGCAGATGAATAGCCCTTAATAAAATTACATTTCCAGTGTTCTGAAAAATTTTCCTACCTATAAAATTTTCCTACCCGAATAACTGTGCATGAGCACAACAAGGATTTCTCATGTGCACACAGCCTATAATTTTCTGCTACCAGACAGGTATAAAAGGTTAGAATCTTGTATCAATGCATCATTTTGAGTTTATTGTTGTTGTCTTCACTGAGAAAATATTTCCTAATCAAATATAGTTGCATTATCGATGATGGAATCCTAGCCATTCTATTGGTCAATTCTTTTGTTGATATGGATATAAATCAAGTGGAAGTAATAAACAGATGGGGACAAAAGGAAACATTATTTCTCCGCGGCCTGGGTCCAATTCACCCACCGACCAGTACCGGTCCCTGGTCCAGTGGTTGGGGACCACTGTTGCAATGCTGACGTAGGCAAATTGCACCTTTTGTCATTTTAATCCGCTCTGCAAAACTGTTCCATTATACTATCATTTCTACTGGTAATTCATTGGAAATTTCCCCAACAGACAACATAAAAAAGGCTAAAAACATATAAGCATTTTAGCTTTACACTACATTTATCTACATTTGATCCAGCCCACATGTCACCATTTCAACCTGATGATTTTTGCAACTTAATCTTCTGAATTTAACTGAACACCTTAATACTATATGTATACTGAGGTTTGGCAACGAGCAATAAATCAGTGAAATTTCACTGTGAAGCAACACAGACAACGATTGCCACCCAAATCACATCGATCTGCTTCCAGCGGGCTGCCTACAGTCAGTGCTTGAAAACTACTTTGAAGAAAATGTAAAAATGATTTCACTGAATCTAATAAATAAATAAATGTACTGTTAAAGAAACACATATGCAAAATGTACACAGCTTTAGAAATTGACCACTTAGCTACAAATAAATATATTTTCTCATTATAATAGAAAGAGTCATAACTTTTTATATGTAAAGTAATACATTTTAAATCATGTTTGAAGCATGTCATTTACTCTTTGGAAACTACAATACTGTACATTTGCTGGAGTTGACCAAAAGTTCACCAATCAACTCCACTATGTGCTCATCTCTCCACGTGGCAGTGGGTCATCCTCAGCTGGAGACCTCAAACATCACACAATGTTTACGTTTTGTTGCGTTTTTTTTTAACACATGGTTTTCAAACGACTAAAAAAGAACAGTACAGACATGTGAATAAAGGCCTTTTCCAAATGTAAACAGGTGACTTCTTCAGAGGCTAGTTAGTTAGCGCCATACTGTAGCCGCCGTAGTGTTTACACAGAGAGGGTGACACATTTACAAGTCATTTTCCATAGCTGCTATAATGAAACATAATTAGTGGCCTAGAAGAGGAGGGACGTGCTGTGCCACATGGGCTGAGGTTACAGGGGGAGACAGGAGACTCCGTACGTCAAACAAAAAAAGAAAAAAAGTACGACATCGGAAAGTTTAACAGTGTTTATCAGTGGAGCTGAAGGTTCAATCAAATAAAGTATGTGGTTAAAACACAGGCTTTGAAGAATGGACAAGACTGTCCTGTCCAACTCATCACTATTCTTATACATGGCAGTTTGAAGTCATGGTGGACTATAAAACACAGGTGTCAAACTCAGGCTCGGGGGCCAAATCTGGCCCGCAGTGTAATTATATCGGGCCCACAAGATCATATCAAATAAATTCTACAGTTGGCCCACCAGTATGTAGGCCTTAGTAGTATTAGTGATGCATGGTCTTTGTTATAGAACATTTAGATTTTTTTTGTTGTAGGTCTGTAAAATAACATCAAAACTTTAAAAAGGACTTGGAAAGGCTACAAATAGAAACAATTGTCCCTGATGTGTGTTTTAATTCTGATTACATTTCTCAAGGGTTGATTATATTTGCGACTCAATGTTCCCAAAAATCAATATTTAATCACCGCGGCACTTGAAGAAGGCCAAGCCAGGCAGTTACTCCTGCCACTAGGGGGCCCGATTTCTGTGGGCACTGATAGGCTAGTGGCCCCAGCAATATCTTGCTAGGAACCCCAGGAGATTCAATATCTGGAGAAGGGGAAATATTTACAGTTTGTTGCGTAACTTCATGTCTTTTTTTAATAACTGTGGCCCACTTGGAAGATCTTCGTTCTTCTGACGAATGTCAATGTCGTTCATCATGTGGAACTCTGCCTTCGCACCTGGTGATGATTACCGAGACCTGGTCAAATAACTACTTCCCCGGAGTGAACGTTGGTCGACGCCAACGGCTACTTGTTGAAACTTTAAGCCTCGTCTGGTGCGTTCCTACACGGCTTCTTGGTAGGAAGAGTTCCAGTCCCGGTTACTGTAGCCTGTTGGCTTTACTGACGGCTAATGTCGTGGACCGAGAGACATTTGTTTTCAGGATATCTTCTCACCAGAAGGACTTTCTTTGTATTCCCGATACTTCGATACTTGAACTGGCCAATTACAGCAACCCGAGAAAGTCCAGCGGAGTCATTATGAAGGTAAGCAGCTTCCATCATTCTCCTGAACTTGAGTTTAATCAACTTTATCTGAGTTTCTTAGCCCTTCAGTCTCATGTGTTCACAGAAAAGTTCACAGAACAGTTTGAATGATTTTCCTGACTTTAGGGCTGAGGTCCGGTCTAAATATGACCGTGTTCCTGTTGTTGGAGGTTTTAACTCCATCGTATATTGTCCCGATAAATGAATATAAATCAATTTTTATGGTTTTATTGACTCTGTGTGGTGTTTGGCGGACACACTCGGTCCTGTTGGATCATAAGGGTTGCCAGGTCTCGATTTAGAAACTTCCAGTGCGGTGTTTCCGGATCACGTCCCTGTGTTGGACACTGTAAGGTTCCTGTTTGTTGTACAACATTTAAATATGGCGCTGTTCCTCCACGGTGCCTCTCGTTAACTCTTCCACTGCTGTATTTGGCGATATCCGATATTGACCAAAAACTTCATTCCCGATACGGATACCGAGCTATTCTAGTATTGTAGTCTAGTGTTGGACAGAAGAACTTTCCAGAAACATTAACATTATAAACCGGGCTCATTCAGCCTTCACAACAATAGTCAATATAAATAGGCACAGATAGAAACAGAGTAAATGTCCACAAATGAGAGAAATACTAATTTCAAATAAGATTAGTCCGGCTCGATATTAAAGAGGTAGCTAATATTGGTCCGACATTATTGGTCACACATTAAGGGGCCGTCAGTATCACACAACCCATGAGAGATCTTAAAATAACACACTTTTCTTACACCATTTTGTCATCGCAAGTCTCCTGTGTCTACTATTGATTTTGAATCATATGTAACAGATGTGATCCCTGTACATCTTCAAGTTTATAATCTTTTCCCCTTCCAATCAGGATTGTATATTCCCTCTTAAGAGTACAGCAAAGTTGAGGCCCGGGGGCCAAATGTGGCCCTCCAAATCCCTGTCTATGGTGGGATCTTACAGAGTAATTTATAACGTCACTACAACAGTTCTATTCGTTCTATTTTGCTATATTTCTTTCCATTTTCTAGTTAGATTTCTGAAGACACACAAGAAATGAATTGTAGCACATTCTATTTTAAAACAGGATTTTATTCACATGACCAATCTGGAAAAGATATCCCTGACAGCAATATGTACAAAATGATTTAGTTATTCAAAGAACTGAATACAAATATTTGAGATTTTTTATAGATTTACTAATGAATGAGACGAGATAAAATTCTAAAGTAGAAATCATTGGGAGAGGAAACATCTTTGGAGTAACAGTGTAGGTCCATGCACCCAGCAGACAGGATGAGGATTGATTTCTGGGATGTGTGGTTGTAGGAGGAAACAACCAGTTGAAAAAAGGAAATACATTGTTTGACTCCACTGACGAGAAGAAAAAGAAACATATGCAGCAACTTTTCTTCAAGGTCACCTGCCCTCCCAGGCATCTTCCCTCTGTTGAGCTGCCAGACGCTTTTGGTCTGAAAGATAAGAGCAGAGAGAAAATCTGTCGACAAATCATTCTGCACTTCCCTTTAGATAAACAACATTGTTGAAATGATTTGTGTTCAATTTAGTATAATTTCCCATTGTCAACTGCAAACCAGTGCAGCGCTAAGGAAAGTAAAGCAGGGCTGTAGCAAAACATGTCAACGCTGCCAAACACAGAACGTTGCAGCAATATTTACTGAGCCTGTTGTGACATAGGAACTTATACACAAGGAAACAGTGACTTCCTAATCAGTGAGAGTTGTGTATAATTGTATATGAGAAAATGGCTGCAGCTCGGATTTTAGTTAGTTTTGAGCAGTGGTTCTTAACCTTTTTGGAGCTACAGAACTCCATCAGTTTCATATGCGCATTCACCGAACCCTACTTTAGTAGGATGAGTCGGTGTGTCCCTGAGAACGACTCATCGATCGAACCCAGGTGAAGAACCACTGGTTTTGAGCTACACACGAATAGTGGGCTGCTCTTCTTCTGCCACTAAGAGAACTGCTCCTACCGGTGGTGAAAATAGTTTAATGCACTCATATATATACAGTATATATGTATATATATGTGTATGTGTATATATATATATTTATGGTTTTTTTTTTAACTCAAACCTAGATACTATTTCTGCAGCCATGTTTTCTTTACCTGTTAACATTACTACTACTACTACTTGAGTATTACATCAGCACTACTGCAACTTCAGCTCTTTCTTTTGAAACAAAAACAAAAAGATCACTGGAGTTCTTTTAAGCCCTGGTCATTTAGAGAGAGAGAAAGAACACAGTCATTGACTGCGTTGTTTACCTCGTACTTCCTGAAGTTTCCTCCTCTCTGCCTCACGCTGTTCCTTTGTCACGTTGCTTTTAACACCAAGGGCACCAGTCACAAGCCTGCGAGCCAGTACTGCACTAGTCTGTGGTCTCGCTTTTGCAGGAAGGAGGTAATCTGACAAGATGATCATGAATTATTTCAATCTTACAGATTAGAGACAACACAAAGTCAAAAGGTGGGAAGAGAAAATGACTGTAATTCTACCTGATGATGAACGAGCTTTGGCTTTCGTGGCAGGTGAAGATTTTGAGAGTGGACGCAACTTCATGAGTGGATGTTTTGACCTTAGAGCTTCTTTGGCTAAAGAAATGGAAACGAAAGCATTATTTTGTATAACCACTAAAATAAGGATTTTTATAGCTTTAATATAACATTGCCAGTTATTTCACACTGGTCCCAAACTATTTTTGCACAAAAACTGGTTACAGAATTTTTTTCATGTATTGGCCTTTAATGTCTGGCAGATACATGGAATGATGCAAGTATTAAATTAAATTTGTCTTTTGGTCAAACACTGCAATAAAACATTTTTTTTAAGTTGTAGACATAGAATTGTCTGTTAAATGGAGCTTCCCTGTCTCCTTGCAGACTCATAAACTTGGCCCAAATATCTTTCTAAAGATGTTTATTTTTGTGACTGATCATCAAGCACCTTGTGATGAGACAGATGAGGTGGAGAGAAACTGGTTCCAAAAGTAAATGATGTTCAGATAATAAATAATGACAGAAATAATGTAAGTTCTGTTTTTTTTTTCTCTGCAGCCCAATACAAATTGACTCATGATCCCATGTGTGAAGGTTGGAAACCACTGCTTTAGCAGATATATTAATATTCACTCACCTGCTATGGGGCTCGAGAAAAGACCCAGGGCGTGTGTGTCATCTACCCACTTTATGTCAAAGCCCCTCTGTCTGGAATCAGACAAAAATAAATTATATACATATATCTATATACAGTATATATGTATGTGTGTATGACGCTACAAAGATACTCACTGGTAGCATTGGAACATTTTAAGAAGATCCTCTGTTTTAAATTCTGGAGGAAAATCATAAATCTCTACAATGTGAGAGAGTTCATCTTCTCTGAGGTTGATGTCATCTTCATCATCATCACCTCTGTCCATATTATAATAATCAAATCTCGGCTCCTGAATTGAAGGCTTCTTTTTTCCTTCTTTTGCAGAAAGCTGTGGATGAAAAGTGAGTGATAATACTAATACTAATACTTTCTGTAGTGATCTACTCTGTGTGCTGCACAGTTCTCACCTCCTCAAGTAGATGTGGATCCAGACAATCTCCATCTTCATTAAACATCATTTCCCAGCTCTCATTTTCTGCCTTTTCATCCTCCAGGGACAATGTGTCCAACTGTTTGGAAACGCCTTCGTCCACATTGTCTTTTACATTGTCTGGTCCTTCTACGTTTGTGTTGTTGTTTTGAGTTGGATCTCCATCTTCTCCAGTAACCTGTGCAGACTTTTCTGCCTCTCCACTCCTACTCTTCTTGTTTCTGGCATTCTTACGTGCCTTGTCTGTGTACTGAGGTCTTGGTTTAGCTTCTGTCTGGGTCTTAGTTTTGGTGGCAGGGAGACGTTGCTTGGGGACATACAGAGTCTGACTTGGCTTCTTTGTCCGAGATGGAGGTGCGGCGGTCGAATGCATTGGAGGAGTTTGTTCCTGCGGCTTCTCCGACTCCATATCTAAATATTGTTGTTAAAACACCTGGATCAGCGGAGAGTGGTGGAAGGAAGGAAGGAAGGTTCTTTAATCTGCGCAGAAAAATGTCTAGTGTTTCAAATCATAGAACATTTGAGAACAGACACACAACAGATGAAAGTATTTCCTCTTTGACGTTGAGAAAACAAAATTGCGGATGTTAAAAATGTTCTACTGCAGTCATTGAGCACCAACAGAGGAGTTGTTCTTGTAGCTTACCGGGTTATGTTGTTTACAAGAACAATGCGTCGCATTACAGTGACGCAACGACGGGGGGCGGGACCTAAAACACGTAAAGTGTCCGGCGTCACCTGTGGGCGGGGTGCCACCTGCTGCACATCAATGTATATACATACGATTAATTTCTAGAGAACATTACAAAACAAGTGACAGAAAATAAAAGGAAATACGAATTACGAAGAGGAAAACTCACAATAACAGACATAATTGACACATTGATCAATCAAATATAGATGATCTGCAATAGCTCATAGGATTACTCAGCGGTTTTTCGAATTTGTCTTTCGTTATCATTGAATAAAAGTGAAAAAGTATACGAGTTCAATGTTTCATAAAATGTGGTTCCCGTTTATGCCACTAGATGGAGACAGACACATTTTAAGTTTGCTGGACGGTGGTCACACTTAGCTTTAAACATCGAAGAGTAAGAACAACCTTAACTTTCAACAAACAAACTAAAGGAAGTGACGTGACTGTATGCGGAGCCTTAGTGGTCACTGTGACTGTCTCTAGGTCATTTGAATATATCAATAATTATATGAACATTATTATATTCGTAAAAAATGTTATATATCAGTAATAGATTATATGTATATAGTATATGATAAACTCGAGGTTTAAGGAAATTTTTTTTTTTAATTACGGTAATCAAAAATGAAACAAGTGGTTGTCTTTACATGACTTTTAAATGAATAAAAATAAATTGTAGTAAATAATTATAATTAATGTAAATATATTTGTAATCTATTCATGTAAGTCTCATGAGCAAATGTACTACATTACATAAGAAGTGACAACAAACCAGACATTTAAAATCAACATTTATTTGTTATTGGACACACGTCACACATGTCCCGTCACTGAATGTAGTGAAGGGAATCATTATGAAAGTGATTCTTGTATTCAACATAAATTGAAAAAACACACTTGCATCAAATAGGGTCTCGATCTTTGGACATTTGCTCGAGTTAAAAAGGTGTTTGAGTTCGTGAACACACCATCTGGTAAGATTCAGGAAGACTTTTAAGGTCTATTGGAATAAAAAAATCCAATTTTGGGAAGAGTTGCAACTCAGAGGTAAGAGTCTTATTCAAGCATTTCACTGTTTTTTAATATCTGTTGCCTCCGTGGGTGAGATATTATGGAATATTTGCTACACCTTACATTTCATAGCGTACGTCTTTGCTACTACACATCATCACTGTAACGTTTGACTTTATATTTGATCTAAATAAAACATTCAAATATAGCAGATGACACATCTACTATCAAATTCTAACCTGTCTGATGGATGTACAGTGGACGATGTGTGAAAGCTGAGGTATGAAGTTGGGTGGTGTTTAGTTTCTTGATTCCTATCCAACAGTAACACCTACCATACTGTTCAGAGAGACAATTATTAAACATTAAACGTTGTTTTTTTTCCCCTGTGCATTTCCATCAAAAATGTCAAAACATTAAAACATTTGTGATTTCGTTGAATAAGTGAAGCTAATGTGATGTACAGCAGCATGTCCCATGTTTCAGTGTCAAACCAGGGGAAACCCAATCTTTAGGAACACTGATGTAGTCATCGGGCGGTGCTGCCAGAGACAGAGCTACTTCCTGAGCTGGAGCCACATGAGCCCCGGTCTTCATAGATGGAAATTTCTATCTGGAGAAAAAATGTTCAAGTCAAGTACCAATAAATCACTGTATCATGAATGAAAAATATCCACTCTGGTTCTCTCAGAAGATAGTTATCAAGGATCTTCTCACTTCAGCTTGTCCCTTGTCAGGACTTACCACAGCAAATCATATCTTTCTCCCCGTTGTCTGTATCTCCTACTCTGACTCCAACTACCTCCATGTCCTCCTTCACAGCATCCATCAATCTGCTCTTTGTCTTCTACCTGGTAGCTCCATCTCTAGAAACATTCTTTGACCAGAATGATCCTAGAGATGGAGATCCACCAATGTCTCCTCTGAACATGTCCAAACCATCTCAATCTGTCTTCTCCAAACCTTCCTGTCTGTGTTGTCCCTCTAATCACCTCATTCCTGATCCTGTCCATCCTTGTCTCTCCTAAAGAGAATCTCAGCAGCATCTTTAACTCCTCCACCTGCCAATTGCTTGTGTCTCTAATAGACGATAATAATCAAGGATACAACACGCATTCCTCTTTCTATTGGGTCTGTAATGACCAGACCTCTGGGAGCATAGATCTTCTCATTTTGTTCTTGAATGTAGTTGGCTATCTTCTTCAACACCTGGAGGGCACACAGAAAGGAAGAGATTATTTTTAAAAAATCATTTATAACCAACATTGAGATTTTAGTAATATGATGTTGTCAGACCTTCTCGTAACGCGTCTCTATGCAAAGGAAGATCAGATATGCTGTGGTGCAGGCCAGACACCCCTCTAAATACGACTGTCCCCCGATCTTTTCCGCCTCTGCGTAGAAGTTATTGAGAGTTTTTACCGTGTCCTCAAAAAGTGTCCGCTCGATCTAGAGACAAAAGCACCAAGGACGGAGATTTAAGGCATTGACAGTCAAGACGTAAACACTGTGCTCTGAACACAGGATCATGTGATGGACCCTCACCCTGCTCTCCAGCTCAATGGGGAACTTTGTCTGAAACCTGCAGGTGGTTCCTTCACTGTAGTCTCTCTGGATGAAGACCTTGTTGGCTAGGGAAGCGCTGTGCCTCAGCTCTTGCAGGTTATGGAACTGAAAGACGACAAAATCAAAGACCTCAGAGAAGATTTGTGGTTGTGTGCAGCGAAAAGCATGAAGGTTGTTGGAGTGAGACCAGAGGGGGAGGAGCAGCAATAGTTAGTCAGTTAGATACGTTCAGTCAAGGCCGGATTAACAGAATGGGCTAAAGGGGCTGCAAACCCGGGCCTGGCCACCAGAGGGAGCACCAGAGTGCTTAGTCAAGTGACTCAAATATGTGGAAGTCGTCTACAGTCGTCTACTTCCTCTACTTCAAACTCCCATAACATCAACCTACCCCAGAGGTGGGCAAAATGTTGACTCGTGGGCCACATTGGGTCCCAGAATAAGATACATGGGCCGAGTCAAGAGCAGAAATATGGAACATTTATGGATCTAAGATAAATAGCAGGTAAACTAATGTATAAAACATAAAATGCATGGAAAAGACAGAACTATAATGATAAAACAAATCAATTATTTAATTTGGACAAGTCTGGAGGGCCGCATTGAAAAGCTCAACGGGCCGCATCCATCCCACAGTCCTTAGTTTGGCCATGCCTGACCTCTTTTCAAGGTGATAGAAAGATATTATGGATGTTTAACATTTATAAAAAAAAAAAAAAACGTAAAGCTGAGGGTAGGAACATTTTATGAGTAGGAAAAAACTTCAGATATGGCTATAAGTATTATCTACGGGTAGGAAAATACTTCAAGCTTCAACACAAATTTAACGCACAGGGCCTCGTCTTGGTAATTAGCCCCAGACCTGAGTTAATGTAAATCCAACCACTGTAACAGTGTGTCCTTCAGGGATGTCCAGAGCTGCTGTCCTCTGTCCACCTGTTCATGGACAACAAGCCGCTGTGGGAATCCAGGACGACGATGGTGATGTGACCTGTCTCTCTGTGTGGGTTAGTGTCTACACTCGGTCCAACCCAGTTGGAACGCAGCCCAGTGGACATACAATCTTCGACGCAATACAATAGGTTCCTTTTGTAGCCCAACAGTCAACACTACACAGCGGATCGATGAGCGGCTACGAGGCCAAGTCGATGGAAACACACGCCTCGGTTCAGCCCTGATTTAATCCCGTGATGTCCCGACTACAAGGCTTCTGTCCATGGTGCTGAACCGTGTGTGTGTGTGTGTGTGTTTGTACCGGATTAATGGGGATTTTCAGTAGAAAAACCAACACTGATTTCTATTCTCAACCAAACAGCGACGGCAACAGTGCGTTGACGAGCGGTTTCCGACTCTTTTCGTTATGAAGTGAGTTAATGTTTACGTCAACGTCAGATAAAACACATGTACAGGATGATAATGTCATATAAACCGCTGTGTCACAGCCCGAGGAGCCAACACCCACCACCACAGTTCTACAGAAGGAAACCCGGGAAGTCACTCAAAAAAATACTATTCTTACCTCTGTCGCCATTTTGCCATATGCGGCCGCGGTGACAACTCTGCGGGCGCGGGAGTGATTTTACTGGGACACAGGGGATGATGGGAAGGTGGAGAGTGGACGGGGGAGGGGGGACCTGGAGCCTCAAATCACGTTGACTTTGACTATTTATTATTATCATTATACACTTTTTATTTTCCATGTGTGTAATAACTACTGCGTTGACTTTTTCACAGTTAAAACATCAATTAAAAATGTAAAAACCTCTAAATGAGCATTTTATTTGCAATATTTGGCTAAAAAAAAATCTTTGAAAAAGAAACGTACAAGTTTTATTAGCTTTTTAGTTTTGGAACAAACTAAAAGTTGCATTTACGTTACATTATGCATTTGACTCAGGTTACAGAGAGGAACTCTGAAAGGAAGCCAACAACCATCTCTCCTCTCCATCTCTTCTTTGTTTCCTACCTGGTAGCTCCATCTCTGATTCTTCTACCAATGTCTCCACTGTCCCTCCTGTGACATGTCCAAACCATCTCAATCTGTCTTCTCTAGCTTTTTCTCCAAACCTTCCTGTCTGTGTTGTCCCTCTAATCACCTCATTCCTGATCCTGTCCATCCTTGTCCCTCCTAAAGAGAATCTCAGCATCTTTAACTCCTCCACCTCCAGCTCTGTCCTCTGTCTACTCCTAGTGACTCCATCATGGCTGGTCTCACCAATTCTACTCTATTCTTCACCTCAGTATCCACTGCTCTGAACAGTTGATCCTCAGTATCTAAACTCCTCCACCTCTTCTCCTTGTAACCTCACCATTCCACTGTTCTCCATTTTGTTCACACAAATGGACACAACTGACCTTCATTCCTGTTTTCTCTTGTCCACACCTCCACCTCTCTAGGTTCTCTTCTAGTTCACGTCATCTGCAAAACATCATCATCCTTTGATGCAGTCTCACCTCCACCTTAGTCTTTCCACAGCTCCACCTCACCACTGTCGTACTGTTCTCATACATATCCTGCACCAATCTAACATACTTCTCTGCCACTCCTGACTTCCTCCTATAAACCCCCAACTCCTCCGTTGTCCCCCTGTCATAGGTCTTTTCTAAATCTCCAAACAAACAGGTTAATCAATAATTGCACGGTTTATTTCAACAATTGCATGATACAACAATCCACTGTGGTGTAACAGGAGGACAACTTAGCATTTAGTTAAATAAAGCAAAACGCCCTTTCAGGTGTTTTCAGGTAAATATATTAGGACAATTTACATGGTCATTTCATAAATAATTACAGTGGAGGAGAGAACATCATACATCATGTACGGGTCTGAATCCTGACAAACAACTTACAATAATCAAACATTCTCTTACGTCTCATTTGCTGATGAACATTAGATGATTAGATCAGTGTTACAGGAGAATTTAGGCACTTTCAAAGTCGACATCTTCAAGGAGGTTTAACTGCAACATGATGAAAAACTCCAAGTGACTGTAACATAAATAAACAGTGTTCCAGAATTTCTTTTACATATATATGTTTTTTGACTTTGAACCTTACACACAGTACATTGAAGGTGCATTTGTCCCGACACTACAACACATAGTGCATCACAACAGAGAAATCAATTGTTCCAAGGACAGTGAGAGAAACTCCAGATTATCCTTGAATCACAAATTTGTAGGAAAAGTAATGAGGTCTTTCACTCCAGGTCTGGTACCGTGGACAAAAGGTTACAGTGGAAGCAGACGCCATTTTGAAAAGTAATAAAACAAGTGAACCAAAACCACTGGCCTCAAATGATCATGACAATAATAATGAGAAACCAATATTTACAAAGCAACGTTGTCTTACTTGAAGAGGAGAAGCACCAGGGTTAAGATTTTACAGTGAACCATTTCCTACAGCAGAGGAATCTAACATTGTTCTGGAAATATTTTTAAAGAATCAACTTTTATTGTGTTTTGCAAACTTTCATATGGTGAATGATTTATTTGGAAACGGTGACAGCAAAGATCAGGTCACCAGCAGAACAATCAATCAGTATCTCTGTATGATAGAACATTTTACCAGGGACAACATTTTTGCCCTTTGTGACTGTGCTGTGCAGTCAACACTGAGAAGGCAAAAAAAAACCCACATGTAGATGGCGCCGTTCTTCTTAAATGATCCACTTGTAAGTTTGCAGCTAGCACTGAACCTCTCTGATCTTTTGTCATTTAGCTGGAAGAAGTTCCTTAGAAAACCATAAAGGAAACCACAACTGGAATTAGGAAAAAAAATTGAAATCAAATAAACACCAGTAACCAGTTAGGAATCATGACTGAAGGGTCTTTAGAAGTTGGAGCTGGGCTGCTGTGGGGTCTGAAGAGTAACTTTGGAGGCCGTTGATTTTTTTTCAGAGTAACAGACGAAACCCCACTGGCCACTGGAAAAATAAAACTGACGTCTTACTATAATTTGACGAGGGTAGAATTACAGGTAGCACAAACAAATACAGTCTCTCTCTGGGCCTCTGGAGCTGGAACAGAAACAGAAAGAAAAAGCCCATCAACAGGTTGGTAAATGAAGGCATTAAATGGAAGAATATTCAGGTTCATCCTTAGATGCCTCCTCTACCTGTTGCTCCCATACAGGCTCTCAGCACTTTAAAAGAACAGCATCGAGCACAGAAGCTGTTGCCACAGTTACTGCAGTTTCTCTGTAATGACAGGAATGTGTTGAGACAGAGTGTGATCTTAAAGTCTGAAGATATCTTAGAGTTCCAACCCAGGTTCCTACCCTTTTCTTCAGTACTGAGAAGACGGCACTACAGCCAGAACAGTTGCCTTTTAGAAATAGAAAAAAAAAAAAAAGAGTTGAAATGAAAAGTGCAGATCGGTAAGAAATGGTAAAGATGGTTTTGCAGAGCGATATATCAGGATGACTCACCTGTGCTCGTTGTGGGGTAACGTTTTCGCAGTTTTTCTGTCAGTTTGGAAACTTTGCTGCGTATCGGCTCATTGCGACTCAGGAGGCCATTTTCAGAGATGGTGTCATATTCCTGAACTTCGAGAGGTCCTTCATCATCCTCCTGTAAAAATGAGGTGGATGGTGAGGAAAAACAGGAAGATATGAGTCTGAACATCGGAAATAAGACGTAGATACAACAGACTACAGATAAGCAGCAGTTTCAACACGTGATCCAGGTGGAAGTGAGTGAATGTGGACTGTGAAACACATAGTATGAATTATTTGGAGAAGTGTGAAAAGCACAATCACAGAAGAAATCAAAGGAAATAAACCAACATTTCAAGGGACTTTTATAAGGTAAACATTTGAATCACGTTAAACACTTTGAACAGCGTTTGTCAGAACCAAAAAAAATAATTTCACTTCTTCTTCCTCTTCTTCCAGCTAGTCCCTTTGTCAGAG
Organism: Paraplagusia blochii; assembly: GCA_016785265.1. NCBI lineage: Eukaryota > Metazoa > Chordata > Actinopteri > Pleuronectiformes > Cynoglossidae > Paraplagusia > Paraplagusia blochii. The sequence continues at coordinate 32,191 of JAFBJS010057648.1, forward strand.
GTTTCACATCTCCTCTTTGTCTCCTACATGGTAGCTCCATCTCTAGGATCATTCTTCTACCAATATATCCACTGTCCCTCCTCTGGACATCTCCATCCTTGACCAATGAGCTATCTGACCAACGATGATCTCCACGTACGAGCGTGCAACTTTTCCACTGAGTAAAAGTTGCCCAAGTGTAACAAATAATTAAAGAACACATAAATATTCTTTAGTTATGTTTGAATAAGACCAAGGCGATGGAAGTACGAGCAGATCCACCATCGATGGGCTGCTGTGGTTTGGACCCCACTGCATCTATCTATACATCACTCTATATCTACTATCACTACATATACTACATATATATATTAGCAGTGCAACAATACATGTGTCTTTTATCAATGAGACTATTAGTTAATAAGGAAGGAAGTCAAACTCCTCGTCATTGTGATCTACACCACTGCACACAACAAAATGTCACCTCTGTATTTAACCCATCACCTAAGGGACCATTAAGCAGCTTTGAGCGCCTGGGGATCAGTGTGTGAGGACGGTGCCATGCTCAGTGGACCTCAGTGGTAACTTGGTAGCTGGTGGACTTGAACCTGAAATCCAAGTCTGCTTCCTTAACCACTGAGCAACCACTGCCATGGGAACAGATCCTGGGTCAGGATTTTTCATGTATTTCTTAGCACATCTTTTGTTCATGTATTGATCTGAAGGTGTGGAAGATAAAACCGGTTCAGCTATTATATATTTGACTTTACTTCAAAACTTTACTCAATAAACTACAGGTTTAAAAAAGGCATGAAACAAAGTCTCAACAGTTCGGTTCAGTGCGACCTTTCAGTATCATAGAGAATTGAACAAGAGATTTGTACGTATGGTTGCACTGCTAACATATATATGGCAAATTTTGATGATATGAATGGGAAGAGAACAGCTACAAAATGTAGGTGTTTTTAATTATGACATTTACAGAATAGGACGAATCCAACACAACAAAGGACATCACCGAGGACTTCTTTTAAAGGACACAGACACTCACCTTCAGACTGACTGAATGCTCCTGATTTTAAAAGACAGCGAAGGAAGAAAAATAGGTGTTACTTATCGTGACTGTAACATAATTTACTTTAAATGTCACTGTTACTACAACCCTCTTCTATAGGTGATGACAAACAATGATCATCCAAAGATTTAAAAGATACAGTAACCAGTTGAAATGTTTTGCTTTGATGCATTACATTTTAGCAACAATCAAGTGGTCGCATCACCTGTCGCAAAAAAACAAACTGTAGTTGGGATTTCAATCCAACAATGTAGGCTCTAGAAAAATTCCCAACAGGAGAGTACGGAGCAGAGGCAGGGATAAAATGGAGAGGAAAAAAAAAAAAAAACACGTATGTATGTCCCATAATATCAATGGGCCCTTTTTATCAGAGACATTAAATGATTATGGGAAATACATATAGGAAGTAATTGTATTTTATTATGGACTTATAGTTGTATCTGTTATTAAAAGCGTTCAAGGAAGCCTGACTTAGCTGTTTATGAAAATAAATCTAAATACTTCAGGAGAACATTCACCTCAATGGCATCTTTAAACTCATCATCAGGTTCCGCCTCCTCAGCCTCTTCCACACTCACAGGGGACAGGTCCTGTTGGACAAATATACTAGTACACTCAGTCAAACAGCAACAGGACGCTGTCAGTACAGACTAGTGATTGTAAAACGGTGAAGGTTATTTTCACCTCCAGACTGGTTGGTGTGGGTGTCCTGTCCAACGGGTTGACTTGGTTCTGGTTCTCACAAAACCCTTCAGTAGTATGGACTTTTCCCACAGTAAAGAGTTTTCTAAAATCTGCTAAGACTGGTAGAAATAAATAAAGAGCCGTCAGATTAACACACAAATAGGGAAACTTAAATGAAACACACATTGTACTTGGACACATTTACGCTCATGACTTTATGTCACAAACAACTGAGAACACCAATTCAAGATTGTCTGTGGAAAATAGAATTCTGTACATTTAGTTTTTTTACAGCCATATTATAATAATGACTACAATGTAGTTCAATTTCTTTGTAAATTGGTCAATTTTCACTTATTTTGTTCCAACTAGTACAATTCTGTGGATGAACCTTAAGTGCACAACACACATGTTTATAGTGCTATTGAATTGTGCAATAAATAATGCTGTTCGTAGGATCATCTCACCTCTGAAAAAGTCTCGGTTCCACAGGAAAATTGTGCTGTTGAGCACAGCCAGCACCCAACCCACAGGGGCGACGTAGAGCAGGCACAGCACTACTAACATCCAGCCATAGAACCTGGTGGAACGCATGGAACTTATTTACAACTTTACACAAAACTAACTTTAAATGAACAATTTGAAATGTGCTGGAATCCCTAACAACTCAGCAAAAATCATAGTAATCTCAATATGGAGAAAAAGATTCCACAAAATAAGAGTAGATTAGTTGCACAAAACCTTAAATAAATGTTGGAAAAAATAAAGGCTAAAAAAAACTAAGTTTTACAATTCTGGTCAGTACAGAAATGGTAACTGTCAATATTGCTAAATGTGCTTACCTTGATGATGTGTGGTAGTTGTCCCAGTACAAGACTTTGTAAAAAGAGTCTGCTGACTGACAGGCGGTGGACAGTATATTGTCTATGTGCTTTAATCTGAAGGACACCAAAAAACAGAAAGACACATTTTACCACACACCAAACTATTATTTTTGGTAGAAGATCTACAAAATTCATGTAGCTCCAGTCTTACAGATCTTTTATTTCCAGCATTGCTTCCTGTCTGCTCAGTTGAACTGTCTGTAGGTCCCTGCGGTGCACAGTGTGATATTGTTGTCTCTGGAGCTCCGTATCTGAGGCTCTGCCTCCACACCTGTCCTGCAGGTAACCGAAGGCAGCAGGAACCAATGCAGCCACCACACCCACCGAGAACCACCCGACTGACACAGGCACAGACATAGACACACATAGACACACACAGACACACACAGACACACAAAACAGCCAGTTAATTAGTGTGAGGTTTTTGAAACACGATCCCTTCGTTTCATCAATAGAAATGTCTTCTCTTACCTTCACTGACGGTGCAGAAGAATGCATTAAGGAGTAAACATACCACTAATGAGCAAAGTGGCATCTTCCATCTGTTAAAGTAAATTTAAAAAAGTCAGTTCAATGGAAATATGGTTTCCTGACTGTGCAACCACAGACAAAACAGAGTCGTATTGAATTGACCAACCCAAGAAGGAAGCGACTCAATTCCATTGCGTCTGCAACTGGTTCTAGATACTGAACCATTTTTTTATAGGACACAACCATGTTCAGCAGGTCGAAATGCACGGTACATCGCGGTGTTCCCAGTCCAGAAGTATCCGGGGAACCCAGTCTTTCTTTGGAGTGTGTGTGTACCAGCTCCGCCTGGTCCCAGGAAGTCTGTGGAGACTCGTGTGAGGAGTCACTGTTGTGCATTGTTCCTGTAACAGAGAGGAATCGTGTGTCGATGAAAATTCTCAGTCAAGGATGAAGGGTTTAGTTGGACAACTGGACATTCACTTTTTGAAAAGTGTTTTTCCTCTCATCAAGAGGTCAATTCATCCAATGTTTATTATCAGTGGGAAACTGATCAATATTTTGGAAATCAATATTTCCAAGTCAACATTTTCCATCTCCCGCTGTCCTCTGTGTCCTCAACTCTAACTCCAACTACCTCCATGTCCTCCCTCACTGCATCCACCACCTTCTACCAATCTGTCTCCACTGTCCCTCCTCTGAACATGTCCAAACCATCTCAATCTGTCTTCTCTATCTTTGTCTCCAAACCTTACTGTCTGTGTTGTCCCTCTAATGTTCCTGATCCTGTCCATCTTTGTCTCTTTTAAAGACAATCTCAGCAGCATCTTATCTCCTCCAGCTCCAGCTCTGTCCATCCATCCTGGCTGGTCTCTCCACCGTCCCTCCACCTTAGCTGACTCTCTTCTATCTCAGATCACTCCTGACTCTT
>JAFBJS010057648.1:36226-90429 GCA_016785265.1 Paraplagusia blochii
TTCTTCTGACCTTCCACCTTCAGCTCTGTCTCCCGTCTTCTACCTATTCCATAGTGTCTCTAATCCATCCATCATGGCTGGTCTCTCCACCTTCTCCTCCACCTTAGCTGACTCTCTTCTATCTCAGATCACTCCTTACTCTTTTCTTCAGTTGTTCCATCCTGACTCCACTCTATTCTTCTCCTCAGTCTCCACTGATCAGTATCTAAACTCCTCCACCTTCACCACCTCTGCTCCTTGTGACCTCATATCGATATTTCCGATACCCCTAATTGTGGTAAAATCAGATCGATACTATCGAACATGACAGGATTCATATATTAATGCCAACCAGGAACTTCATTATCCTTTGGCTGCTCCCATCAGGTGTCGCCTCAACCAATCACTTGTCTCCTTCTCACCCTGTCCCCTGTCTCCTCAGCTTGACAAAGGTTAAAGCCGTCATTATGACGCCAGTCTATACAAACGCATGTTAAGAAGCGCTTGTGTTTTGAGCAATTGTCTATGTTATAAATACGTAAACAAACATCGAATTGTGTAAATAGTGTTGAGTTACAAATCGGTTGAAGTTAAATCGACGTTCTGACCCACTGTCACTGTAAACATGCTCGACTCCGGTGATTTAAAGAGAGAACTTACCCCTAACAGATGGTTCACCAACGGTCAGCTCAGACGAAACTAGCCAGTCCCAAAGACATTATCTACTCGGGGACAGGAACAGACTCCGGATTCGTCCAGCTCGATCGGTAGAACAGCGCCCAGGTCAACATGCCTGGTCGTTAGTCTGTGAACGAGACTCAAATCGAGACTCGAACCTTTGGTCAGGACTAACGATAAACCGGATCAAAAATTACATACTTTTTAAACCACTTCTTGTCGCACTTAGCTTTGTTTTTAGCTCCACCCAGTGAACGTCCGCTTCCGCATATCAGCCAGGAAGACCAGTCGATCGACGATTCATCGAGCTCTGTGTATTGCGTGTGACGCCACAGTTGACTGAAACAGAAACATCGATATAATGTTGAATAGAGTTCCTTATCAGCCATAAATTCGATTAATTATAAGTACGTGTATCGTGTTGTCTTGTCAAATAAAACGTTGAAAATAAATAATTTTCATTTATACGCCCACGTCATCCACATATACACGTTTTTCTTAATTTTTAACATGTATTTCGTTTGTATATGAAACGTCAAAAGAATAAAAAACATTATTATCTATTTATTTCACATCAGTTGAGATGAAAACAAATTAACTGAATAACTAATCAAACAAATAAGTGAATGTTTAGTATTGCATAGCTTTTTACCATTTAAGTTTCTATATTATATAAACCTACATGTTTCTTGTAAAAACAAAAATTAGTAAATCATTGTCAAAACGTTGGAATGTCCAACAATGTCATTTTTTTTATCCAACTACCTCCATGTCCTCTCTCTCTGCATCCATCAATCTTCTCTTTGGCCTTCATCTTCGTCTCCTACCTGGTAGCTCCATCTCTGGGGAGCAGTGAATGGGGCTCCATGCTCAGTGGAACTCAATGGAAGCCTGGCAGCTTGTGGACTTGAACATGGAACCCTTCAGACCTGAGTCCAGTTCCTTAAACACTAGGCACCAATGCCTCAAGCATTTTGAGTTTGATAAAAAATTTAACTTGTTAAACAGGTTGATTCTCATTTATTCAGGTCATGGTCAAGGTTAAAGATTTTTCCATAAGCAGCTGGAGATTGTTTTTTTTTTTAAGTCCTGTTGACGGTGCCATGTTGAGTGAAAAAATGAACCTGGAAACTCTCCTGACCCAAACCCACCTTTGTCCCGATGAATTATTTTTTAAATTTACTGGAATGTCTGATTTTTGACAGTTTGAGGGCAAAAAGTGGCACAAATCAGTATCAGTCGATTTAATTTTTTTTGGAAAATTAAGAGTTTGGACAAAACAGGAAAAAAGATATTAAACATCCTTAGTAAAGATGGCTCTGTTTGAATATAGCATTATACTTTACCCTGGGGATTTGTAAGGATTTTAAGGCAAATTCACTTTGTTAGTGGGTTTAAAAGCCACAGGTCATTTTTTTATACTTGAAAAATAGTCAGCATGTATGTTAAATCCACCATAACATGTGCTGTATTAAATATAAACTATACTTTTGGGGAAAACATCTTCTGGTTCATCTGGTTTGTAAACCTAACTTAAAAGTAGCGACAGTATCAACATTGAGTAAGTTGTTGAATGGTGTATGTACATAGCAGCAGAAAATGTCCAATTGGCAACATGGAGACTGATGGTCTGATTAATGGGAGATTAATTTGCAGATATCAACACCGTTCCTCCACCACTAGGGGTCAGTGGTGTAACAGTCAACAACCTTGTGTAAAAACATGTAAACGTGATTGCGCAAGTTGTTTACATGGTAGGTTTCAAATGCAAACTTATTACACACATGACGTACATTAGCTGTGTAAAACCCACAACATCAGCTAAGATGTCATGAGTTTTCATTTTAATAAGTATCATCTATTATTAAATTACATGTATACAAATCATACAGTGCATTCGCGGTTACATTTCATGTCAGTTCAGGAAGTTACTAGTCCTGTGGGTTATGGAGGTTCACGTGCCAATAAATTATTGGAAGTCAGCTTGGTCTGAAGGAAAGGAGCTGACATGACCCACCTCTCCAGCCTGGTGGTGAGACAGTACTTCTTACAACAGTTTAAAGACTAATGCTGAAACTTTAACTACCCGTCCTTTACACATTTCTGCTAGAATTAGAAGAATTAACTGTGAAACCAGTTAACCACAAATCAACAAGCTGTCGTATTCAGTGTCAAGAGACGACGGGCCGTTCATTCATTCGTGAAGTCAATTAAAGCGACAACTTCCAGTTTTTCAACAGTGATGCTTTTGACATACGTACACATGTGAGGATTAAAAGGCAGACGGGCTAACATGGAAACAGTCAAACATGGAATGCAGTATTTTTACACAATGTTACGCGGTGCCTTAGCCTTGGGTGCAAGTGTGAGGAAATGATTTACGCACCACTTCTGACAACACAACATCTGACCGAGCGTTTAGAAGAAGGAGGCCAACTGGGAAGAGATGTAGTGAAATCCTTCCTCTTCTGGCTTCTTCACTCTATCCATTCAACCTGTGTCCTTAACAAAATTGTCCGAAAAGAGGTCGATGATTATGGTGACTAACAATCACCAATATAGGACAGGAGCAATCTTCTCTTCTGGCACAGCTCTTTTTTTTTTCTTCCTTCTTTCTTCCATTTTCTTCTATGCTGATTGGTTGTTACCACCAGGTGAAGAAGGGCCGTCTGCTCTGGAAACTTTGTGTGTAGGACTCACTGTTGGCTCTTTGAGGCGCTCTGGCTGTTTCAACAATAACTGGAGGCATTTGCACTAATTGAAGAGGTGTTTTATTGTCCTTCAGGGCCTGGCACAGATTAAGGATCTGGGAACATTTAAAAACAAAAAATAATGGAGGATTAAATATTAGGTATTTACAACAAGTAGTCAATAATAACTTAACTGAACACAAGCACATACAGTAGCTAGTGCAGGTACTGTAGGTGTGGTGGAATGGGTGGCCCCACCCAGTGGTGGGGGCGGGGTTATCACCAAGGTTGCAATATCATAGTATTAAAGGGAACATTGAGTAACATGTGTGTAGATGTGTGATATTATTCCCCAAAGTGTGTGTGTGTGTGTGTGTGTGTGTTGGGGGCAATTCATATAAAATGTACCACTTCAATCAACATTCAAGCTACATCATCAATTTTATTAACAATAGATCACTATTAGTAATTTAAGTGTGTTTTTTTTTTGCCCTTCTATTTATATATCAACAAAAATAAATACAGTACATACACATATACACACACACACACACACATCTATGTATATATATACACACGTACATTTATATGTGCGTATATGTAATGGATGTAAGTGGGCATACATAATTCAAACTCCACCCATGTTTGTATCTTTTTTATTTTTCAGTATTTTATTCTATGCATCTCTTGTTTAGTGCTGAGCTGCTGCTGGAGCCAGAATTTACAGGAATTATTTCCGTTCTATCAAGTGAACTCACCTGTCCCCTCATGACAGATACTTGTCTGTGAAATTGTCCTCTGTCAAATCCAGGGTCTTTCTGCAAAAACAAAAAAAAGAACCAAGACAACATCCTTAGTCACTTCCTGATATTATTCTCTCAATCTTTAGACAAGTTTTCAAAGTGTTTAACTCTTTCTCATCAGGGTTGTTATTGCAGTGCGAATCTCTTACCTTAAATAATTCATAAAGGTCCTCCTCTAGATCTTTAATGAAATTTGGGTCAGAGAGTTTTGGCAGGACCAGCTCACTGATTTCTTGAGAGAAAGGAACTTTGGCTTGGGAAAGCCATGCCCAGTAAAATGGATCTAGCAGGTAGACGACAAAAAAATTACACATAAAAAACCCTCAAGAAACAAATTTTGGGATTTTTACAAAAACCAAAGAAATAAAAAATCATACACCACAATTATGTACTGTACATGAAACAGAAAGATATATACTGTACTCACATGCTCTCCAGGAGTCGGGGTGTTTGAGTGGGAAGGCAAGGCCGTTATCTATGGCTGCTAATTGGATGATTGGATCCTTGACTACAACCCAGTCTGTGTCCTGCAGAAAAAAGGGTTAGACACCAAATTAATGGTATCTCTTTTATAAAAAATGTTTTTTTATAAATTAACATAGATGATCATACGGCAGTAGTTGAATGCCCACCAACCCTTACCCTGTTCCCAACTGAATCCATTGGACAATCATACTTCAGCAGCCAGTTGTCATTTCCTCTGTCTGCAACACCAAAATCACATATTGTTCATTACATCACTAATAAATAATAATCAATGCATATAAAATTGCACAGCATAACGCAGCTTCCTCATGTTTGATAAATTAAGTAATGTTCTGTTCTTTAAAACCTTTCAACACTACACCACTTTTTCCTCAACTAACAAGTAGTGTAAGAGTTTGTTGTAAACTGTCAAAAAGGCTCCATGCCTGTGTTTCTGATGATGTAATCAAGAACCACCAGTCGCTCAAACTGTAGCTGGAGCTGACGATTGGTGTTTTCAGGTAAAGGCTCTGCTTCAAAACGCCGCAGCCAGAAATCGGCGTCCTTGTATCCTTCTACAAAGAGCTGGAAGGAACCAACCTGAAGGATGTGAGAAATTAGAACTATTAGCTTTTCCCCTTCTATAGAGCAGAGTCAGTTGTTACAGTTTATTATAAATCCTTCTATAAATTCAATATACAAGTAAAACGTCTCCACCCTAAGGTGAAGTTAAAGTCTGCAATACCCATAACTTAAGGTTCTTACAACTTTCAGGAAAATTATTATTTACCTTTGGGGGTAATCCAATTCTGTGAAACCGTTGTCCTACTTTTGGCACCTTTTCCAAAGCTAGTCGTTTTCCTCGAGACTTCACCCGGTCTATGGCACTGTAATTGAATGTTTCACTGGCCAGGAACACCACCTAAACAGAAGTAAAAAGGTTAAAGTGTAGGAAAAAAAATGTCTACAGAGAAAGAAGGCATGCATGTCTTTACCTTAGTCCTAGGAACAATGTTAAGTTCCAATTTCTGGTCAACCAGGCTCGCTCCAGCTTCAGACAGATAACCCTGGTTCAGGACCAAACAATCTCGACCAAAGCAACATGGGCAACATAGTTTCTGGAGCCACTTAGTCCATTTTGGGTTGAGCTGCCCATAAGGTTCTTCATTTTTTGGTTTGAAGACGCCAATTATTTTCTGGAGGAAACATTTAGGAGAAAGTAAAAAAAGAAATGAGAGTGTTTTTATGTTGAAAAAAAAAATGTAAAAAAAAATGTTTAAACCATCATATTTTAAGTGTAATTAATTAAAATTCCAAACCAGTAAATATCCACATAAATGCCTTTGTGTTATCATTCATGAATAATTTCAGGACGTTTGCTAAAAGTAAAACAATGGTGCTTCTGTTAAGACTTTAAGTGACCATTTAGCCCAGAAACATTGACCAAAACGATCAAAGAAGAGAGTAATATCCATACACACACAGAGACCCTTCACATGACTACATAAGCACACTGTTAAATAACTAGGGGAGTTGGTGATGGCAGCAGTTCACTCACAAACTCTTTGTGTAGTCAGAAAACAAGAGAAAATAGACTTTGATAGTGTGACCTTTGGATAATCCAGGAACAAAGTCCACAACTAGTGGGTAATAAATCTATTAGAGAATGTGCTGTATAAACACTGGTATGTGGGGTAAGAAGGCAAACTTTTCACTCTTGGGGTGAAATAGGTCCCAAAATTGAGTTAGTTCCAGGCAGATGCTGAGTTCATATGAACTGAGATACATGGAATGTAAGTCATGCATAAATGAAAAAATGCCTTTTACATAGTTAACATCACATATGGGGTAAGTGTACATAGCACAGAAATAAAGAAATATAATTACAACACAAACCAATGACATAATGTGGAGAAGTTTGGCGGGCCGGATTACGGAGATGAACGGGCCCCATCCGGCCTCCGGGCCTTAGTTTGCCCGCTCTATAGTGTTATATTTCAGTTGTTTTTATACTTTTGTTTTGTACTGCAGCTATTGAGAACTTCTGGAACTTCTTCTTTCAGCGTGTCCCCTTTCCATAGGACGCCACAGCGAATCAATGTATTCCATTTCACCCTGTTCTCTGCAAGAGCTACTGGAACTATTTTGCATTTCTCCTACAACAGGGCCCATATAGAGCTATTTTATTCTACAAACTGTTGCAATAAGTTACTACTACTAATTCAACTGATATCAGAAAAAAAATCCTTTTCCCAAGTTTGCCATGGACTAGTATCAGTCAGGGTAACGATGGTTGAGGATCTCTGCAGTAAATCTCCTTGTGTAACTGTTTATCTGAGACTGTGAATGTCTTTCTACAAACTTTCTGATCCAGCATCATCAAGATCTTGACAAAGGCACAGATGCACGCTCTCATCTTTGCCTCTTTCTCATTCCCTCTTTAAAGCAGCATTTTAGCGTTGTGATGAATAATTAAGCTGAATCAGAGTTTAGCATGTGTCCAGTAATAAGATCATTCATTATCAATATCAATCATTTGAGATATTTAAAAGAAAAATATTATTGGGTAAGAATTTCCAGGATCGAAAGGGGAAGTTTGAGTTCAACGAGTTTAAAGCAGAACACACATTTTGCTGATTATGTGTTTTTGTATCATTTTCTAAGTTTCTGAGTTTTAGGCCAAACCTACATTTAGATGCTGAGTGTAAAACAAAAAAGTTTAGATGAATAATGTATTTAACTGTTACAAACATGTTTGATCTCAAACTTCAATCAACAAATTCAATTTGCAGTTTTATACTAACCTGCTTTTCATTATTTATGCCATTTTTTTTGTAAGGTGCCCTAGGGTGACAGTAGTTTATTGCAATTTCGCCTAATAAATAAAATGTATAAATATTACAATTATGATAAATAGCCAATGGCATGATGTCAAAAACACATCCTCCTTGTTGTTCTAAAGAACCTTGGATCTCAGCTAACAACATGGCAATCTTTCTAACCAGAGCCCAAGTGAGTCAGCATCAGTAGTTTTTACCCCTTGAGAGTCTTTGACAAAATAGCTTCCACTAGATCCCTGGTAAATCCTTTCCGGGTAAATTCCTTCCTCTATGGCTTGCTCGGCCTTGCGGATGATTTCCCTGAATTCGGGGTCTTCTGGAAACTCGTTCCTGTGTGCCTCTCGCGGCGAAGTCCCCCGGCCCCGGTCCAGCAGCGGCTGCCTTTCCCGGCTGCGTCCGGGACTCCCAGCTGGAAGGCGAACCACAGACCCCGGCGTGCTCCCCAAAGCACCGCGCGGACTAGTCGGCTCGTAATTAAATTCACCCGAGTCCCGCAACGGAGAGACAAGAGGACTTGTCTCGTTCATTCTTTAGTATTAAGTGAACCTAAGTGGTTCACCCCAGGAGAAGAATAATATAGAGGAAGGAATCAGAAATGGAAAATGTTTCGATGGCTAGTCCTACAGATTGCTAACAAGGAAACGTCACAGACGTGAAGAAAGTCAGATGACTCTCAGCTTCCGGGAAAAGGCGGGATCGCGGGCAGTTTGGGGAATTTTTGGCCAATCAGTGGCCAAGTCCAGCTGTCGCCATAGGGTACAAACAAACGCCCTTAAGAGGCACGTGAGACAAAATCAATCCAGTTTAAACAATAGGGAAACTTTGAGATTTGACGACAACAAAGCCATCGCCATTGTTGTGAACATTTGTCTTTGTAAGAACTACTACAAAGACTACACAGTAATAGTAATAAACTCTGATTTGACAGAAGTCAAATGTCACATAATTCAGAGAAGGTTTTATACAAGCATACCAATAGGAAAGGATAATAAAATTGACATTGACATTAAATATGTATATTTTGTCCGTCCTTATTTAACGTTGTCTCGTTGCCGTTATGTTCTAAATACCTCTTCAGTTGCCCTAACTGTCTGCAGAACTTTATTTCAGCAACCATAACGGAACACACGTGCCTCAACAAAGATGGCGGATAGAGCCGCCCGTATGTCCGGCCCCTTACGTAAACAACCAATCACTATTCAATTTATTGCTTCGCCTCCACCAATCAGATGACAAGTGGTTCTTCTCTCAAACATGTCGCCCATGAAGCTGTGTGTTCCAGGTGAGCCACATAAATGATAATATTACACCTACTAGGGATATCGTTGCCTTATCTTTTGGACTTTTGACACATTTTGACTTTTAGCGGTGGTGCCGACGCTCTTTCTTAGTGTAGTTTAACAACTATTTAGGTTGTCAGTTCTCGGTGTTGGTATTCCCATGCGTGGTAGGGTGTGCTGTATCGTCCCTCGTTGTTTTTCGGTAGTAAATTAATAGTTAACATCGATATGAGATAATAAAATGCTGTTGTTTCAAAAATGGCAAATAACCGAGCATTTGCACGACCGAGAATGGATTATTTCTGACATTCCACGCTGGGTTCGATGTGCTGCCCTGCCCATTGCCTGAGGACAGCATGTCAACATTCCTTTACTCACTTGTTTTCACTTACTCATCATATCAGCTACACGTTTCTTTTAAGTTCACACACACACACACACAACAACAACCGACTGATTTATCATAGAAGAAAGTTAGTGCCTTGTAAATTTATTAAGATAAACATTTTAATTCCTATAGATGAAGCTAACGAGACCGACTATGCTGTCCTTCAATGTTAATATTTGTTTGGAACTGTTTCTGTACGTGGAAATGAATGATAATCTCAATATACTGTACTTTTATGTGTTGATGAGCTCGAATCTGTATGTTGTATGTGCTTCATCAAGTGCTGGTGTGGAGCAGACATTAATGTGGCCAGTTGGTTGTCACACTAGTCATTTATTTAATTGTTTTTACAACCAAATTCACCAAAATTCCGAAATGATTGAGTGTACATATGTATGAACTTTTCCTGCTTTATTTTTAAACAAGTACACATTCACATTCAAGTGTGAATTCAAGCTGACTATTTCGACTAAGTTAGCTCTTACTCTCACACATAAACACATGCTCTACAAGACGTTCAAGTAGTTGTTGTAACTATTTTTAATTTTAGTAAAATAAATCACAAAAAAGGTCAAATATTTCCTTGTTTTGCCTTTAATAGAGTTGAGAGTCCTTTAATAGAGTAGTATGTCTTCAAACTGCTGTATGTCTAATTGTAATATTTAGTTATTTTCGTTTCAATAATATTATTGCTTGATGTTTTTATCTTTTTAAAGTTTTTACGGTTGTTTTTTATGTCGACACTAACTGGTCTTTAGATGGTATTCTTGAAGGATCAATAATCAGAACATTTGAACCCCAACAGGTGACAAATTATGCAGCACAGACGACTGTATTCCTGGCACTGGTGTGTATCTTCGACATGGCTACATATATTCCTCATTAGCAGGCTACGTCCTCAAAAAAAATGAAGGAGAAGAGGTGAGAGACACGACGGCGGTGTTTTGGGGTCACTGTCTAAAAGTTTTACTAAGATGCAAAACAGTAACAATGGCCTTTTGTTTAAATGTCCATCTGTCCTGACTGCTAGTCCTGCGCTTGTTATTTTTTCTCTAGTTACCTGTGATTTCAGTCGTGAGGGAAACAGAAACTCAGCTGCTGCCAGACGTGGGGGCAATTGTCACTTGTAAGGTATGAATTTACCTTTATGAAATGTTTACACCCCAATGGCCCCAAATGTTAGTGTAAAATAGTGACCTCACATTGTTTTTTCCTTATGCTAATATATGTGTTTATGCCCAAATAATATATATATATATTTATATATATAGAACTTTGTGTTCATCTTTTTCCGCAAATCACAGACAAAGGGTGTCGGAATTCAACAAGGGAGTATTTCATGTACTGATCAATAATTCAAACATTGTTACAAAAATATGTATGGATTGTCATCAAAGTTTATAAATGATAAAAAGAATTAATACAATAAATGAATAATTAAAAAACAAGGTATAAAAAGAACAGTTATATGAGATGCCGACATCCTTTCCTGGAGGTCACGTCCTTTGCATTGTATAATTATTATGATAAACAAGTCAGTTGAAGCATTTAACCATCATTGTCACGTCTTTAGCTTGAAGGACCTGCTGAGTAAGAGCCAATTATTAATGTAAATATAATTCAAATTATGGCGAAGCATGGATTGACATTGTTATGATTAACCTAACCTATAGCAGAATAGATAACATTTTCTTATATATATACAGTATACTGTATATGCATGATGTACATGCCTTTTATTCCATCTTGATCAGGTGACCAGCATAAATCCCAGGTATGCGAAGGTGCACATCCTGTACGTTGGCTCCACACCATTGAAGGACCGCTTTAGAGGGACAATCAGGTACTGTCAAGTGATTGGGTTTTTTTTGTTCCATTTTTTTTTTATGTTTCCGTGCTGAAATGTATATGTATATATTTTTTTCTATCCAAATGTAGAAAAGAAGATGTACGTGCAACAGAAAAGGACAAGGTGTGTTACATTAGGAGTGTTGATTTTTATATTAATTAAAATAAAATACAGGTATTTGGTCATGTATCAGTAAAACTGTGTTTCTGTGTATTTTCCCAGGTGGAGACGTACAAAAGCTTCAGACCTGGTGACATAGTTCTTGCAAAAGTGGTATCCTTTTATCAATTTATATTAATATTGGTCTAGTAGAAGGTTATTACTTGATTAATGGTATGTGGACAAACAAGCATCAACTCAGTAAATCCACTTGCACAGCATTTTAAGGCAGACAAATGGTGGATCAGCTGAGTCAGGCTTTTGTACATTTATCTCCACCCAACTTGATTTTAAGACCAGGCTTCTGTTTTGAGTCCTCCTCTTACATCAAC
Source organism: Paraplagusia blochii (assembly GCA_016785265.1). NCBI lineage: Eukaryota > Metazoa > Chordata > Actinopteri > Pleuronectiformes > Cynoglossidae > Paraplagusia > Paraplagusia blochii. The sequence continues at coordinate 47,690 of JAFBJS010057648.1, forward strand.
TCTGTGAACCCTTATTCTTCCTGGTCTTGTATACGATTGAAATTTTTGCATGAACAATCTTAACACTTTTGCACAGTTCTGGTTGTGCTGCTTTATTTGTCATGAATTGAGATATACAGTTTAACAAATCTGTGTAATAGTGACCCTTCACTCCTGTCCAGATCTCTCTTGGCGACGTCCAATCTAACTATTTGTTGACAACAGCAGAAAATGAACTGGGGGTTGTCGTTGCACACAGTGAAGCAGGTAAAGATGGGACTTTGTGGTGATTATCACGAAAAGTTGAATTTCTTCTAAAGGTTTTTCAACCACAATCATGTTGCAGACTTTAATCAGTAATTAATCCATCAAAGACAATGTATCATATTGAAGTCAAACTGTTTAAGGTTCTTTTATAAGTTGTTAAGACTTGACACGGAGTCTGAGCTGGATGTCATTGTTGCCTTTGATTAGTTTCATTTGTTTTTTTGTGTAACTTGACATTTACTTCTCTTCATATTTTCTGTGTTCTACTCAGGTGCTCAGATGATTCCCATCAGCTGGTGTGAAATGCAGTGTCCACGGACCCACGTTAAAGAATTCCGCAAAGTGGCGAGAGTACAGCCTGAGTATCTGCATGCGTGACAAAGGTTTTCTTTATCCACACTTAACACACAGCATTCCCACCATTCTACACACAGTGTAGTGCAGTCGTCTTTCCTGAATGGACAACATGTGACTTGTCATGCTGCGTTTGATGTCATGTAGTCTTTGTGTCAAACAAGAGCTGTAAAAGACCAGGATCTCTCAACTCAAGACATTCTCTGAAATATTAAACAGCTGTGCAGTAGTAAAAATGCTGGGGTAAGAAAATGGAAGGAAACAGACAGATATACTGTATATCTGTCCCTCCTCAGGACAGTGTCTGTATCATCCTTTTATGAAAGCTGTACCTCAACTACTAACTGACGGTAACTTTAATGTCTGAGACAACCTTCTACTTCAGAGTAAAAACGATGTGTAAATGACCAGAAGGGTTTGTTAAAGTTGGGAAATGTGTTTGATTGAGCCTGTTGTGCAAATGGACTCAAAATGCAGCTACTGTGCACAAAGTCAGATTTCTTTTGGTTTTAAGGCTTTTGAAACAAGAGAAATAAAAATGGCCCATGAACATTAAAGGGAAACGTTACCTTTGTGTGAATTTCCATTTTTGTACTGACCACAGACTTTGAGTAAAAGTGAAATAAAAAAACACACACACACACCAAACAAATGTCTAAAGGTATTTTTCCTCTCTGTGTCTGTAGAATATGTTCTCAAGCAGGTGAAAAAAATATTTTTTCCAAATCATTTTTATTAAGGATCAAAATGAACCGAACGACGTGTGTTGATGTCAATCGAAAACTTCTTATTGGACGGTGGAGTAAACCCAAGTCCCGCCCCTCTGTTATTGAAGTTCATGGTGCGTGAGTGAGCGTGCTCAAACTGTCCTAAAAGCCCCTGCTGTAGTTGCTGCTGTGCCTCTTTTCCAAGTGCCATGTTTGACTTTCCTTTGTCTGGAGCTGCTGCCTTGAAACCTTTTTTAAAGGCACCCATCAAACTGAGGAACTTGTGTTGTTGCTGAGAATTGTTGAACTCAGCCGTAGTCCACTGACCCAAATCCTGTCAAAAACAGGAAATTTTTAGTTGGTTCAACTCAATGAAACAATATATATCGTGCAAATTAAATTAAAAACATTGTTTCCCAAAGACTGGGTCACAACCCTCAGGTAGGTCGCAAGAGATTCTTTTTAAGTCGTCTTGCACCTCAATGGCAACTTGGTGGTAGGAGGATTCGCACCGGGGGCCTTGCGGACCCAAGTGTGTTTCATTAACCACTAGGCTACAAACTGCCCCCCAGACCAGGAATTAAACCCAGGCCACGGCTGATGAAAGTGACGAATCCACTAGACCACATTATTATTATTATTAGATGTCACTCAATCATCAACAAAATATCCTCAATCATTGACTTTGGTCAAACATCAGAAATAACCCATTGATTTTATGTTTTCTGTGCATAAATGTCACACATTACATTATCTTAGTGATTGGTTTTAGAGAAAATAATGAACATGAACTCACCAACGTTTTCACTGGTGTCTCAGGTTGAGAAGCTTTGCATGTTTGGTTGCTGGTGGTCACATCCACATGGACAGATTTCTGTATAAAAACACATTTTCTTAACATAGGAAAATGATGCAGCTTCAGTACAGAGTCAGTGAATCTGATGATTGACACTCACTGGTGGTTCCTCCACCTTCTCCTCAGTCTTTCTTTTCTTTTTTGCCTTTTTCTCAGACTTTGGTTTTCCTTCATTCTCTATAAATAATGTGTCTTCTTTGTCCTGGGAGATTTCTTTTTTCTTCTTTAATGCTTCGTCGTGGAGAACATTATCCTCAACCTTTTCCTTTTTCTTTGTTTTTTCTTTCTTTAAACCATTCTTCTTACTCCTTTCACCTGACACAGCAACAGTTTCAGATTCTTCTCTAATTTCATTTCCTTCGATGAGTCGTTCTTTGTTATATTTCTGTCGTTTCTTTTTGTTTATTTTCTTACTTTTCACAACAGTTACTGTTTCTTCACTTACATCTTCTTTGTTTTCACCATGTGTTAAAAATTGCTCCTTAGTCTCCTCTGTGATTTTGGCTTTTCTTTTTTCTCCTTTACCATCAGATTTCTTTTTCTTCTTTTCTTTATGCACTTTCTCAGGGTTTATATCACTTTTGTCAAGAACATTGTCATTTTCTTGGTTGTTAACTTCGCTCGTGTTTTTACAGTCCTCGGATTGTTCTGTGGCATCACATTTTCTTTTGGCCTTTTTCTTTTTTTTCGTTGTTTCTACCTTATCACATTCACTCCCACCTGCTGCTGTGGCCTCGCCCCATTCCTGTGTAGTGACTTCAGCTTCATCAGCTGTATTTTTTTCTTCATTTTGTTCTGGGTCATTTAGGGACAAACTGTTTTCCTTCCGGGATTTCTTTTCTTTTCTTTGTCTCGACGTCTCTTCTGTGTGCCCAGCTTTATTTTTAGCCTTTTTTAATTTCCCAGAAACTTTCTCATTATCCATGTTATCATCTATTGTTGCACTTCCATTGTCAAAAAGCAATTTCTCACTATTGCCTTTGTCTTTCTTTCGCTGTTTTTTACCATCTATTGACAAATCTTGATGTATTTCTTCATGTTTGTTATCACAAACCTGCCTTTTCTTCTTTTTTTTGACCGGCTGATTTTCTGTTGACTCAACATTCACACGTTCTTCCTTTTTTCTTTTCTTTTTATCCTTATTCCTTTTTTTACTACCACCACTTGGATCAGATTCTGGCTCTAAAGTCACCGCCTGCTCCGTCTGGCTACGCTTTGTCTTTTTAGTTGGAATTAGATCATCGACACAACAGTTCTCTTGATCAGCCACAGTGGTTTTTCTCTTCTTCAGCTTTGTCTTCTTTAGATGCTTTTCTTCACTTTTATTGAAATCCATTTCCTCCTCCTTCAGCTGGCCTTTGCAACTCTGGATTTGTCTAAAATGTAAAGAATTTGTATTTATAGTTAGGTTATGATAAATCTCAGTTTGTTTTTGCAAATCCAAACAAATAACAGCTTGGAACTCACTAGTGGTTCAGACCTCTAATCATATCTATTCACACAGCAAGTCACTTAATGTGTGTGTGTGTGTGTGTGTGTGTGTGTATATATGCATAAACACATTTCCTGCATTTGTCCTAATGCATTCTTTCTGCTGTTTCCTTCTGGGTTTTCCTAGGCTGATCTCTTACTTGTGTGTTGGAGAAAAATAACATGAAAACCATAAAATACATTTTTAAAAATGCCTGGAGAAAAAACGTTTGTATGTTTCAAAACAGGTCATTGACTAAATGTACCTGCAGTTCTGTCACGGAGAAATAACTAGGTTTGACGAACATGTACTTTATGGTCACCAGCCAGTCTAAAAAATTAAAACTTCCAACGAGGTTTCTCTGAAACTGAAGTCACTGCCTGGCTACACGTACAGTCGTGATTTTATTTCTGAATCTTAAACAGCAATTTGTTAAAACAATACATTTTTAAAAATAAATTAATTTAATTTGCATGTGGCGAATAAAACGAGAGAATAACAAAATAAACAAATTATGAAAATCTGATGCATTAATCCACAATAACGCCACAACGGTATCTTGGAACTTGTAGTGAACTAAGAGGCGTCAGCTAACAGTTGCTACTCGGCGGTTAAAGGACTTATTTAACAGAGACAAACTACTCAGTGATGAAACAACGTCTTTATGATCATTACACGATGTCAAGTATTGATATAATATAATAAAGTTTACCAGTTTTCCATGCCTTTAGGACTCGCGTGGCGAAACACACTTCGACCCGGAAGTACTTCCCTTGGTTGGTGCGCGAAGTGAAAGTGAGTAGCAGTGTTTAAAACTTAATCCCCGATCGAGTTTGCTTTAAATTTTGTTTTTATTTGTAAACAAAAACTAATTAATAGTTTCATGGATGAATAGAATGTACCAAAATACAGGAACCGATACTGATCTAAGACGTGCTAGCTGACAGTTGCTAGCTGGCTTTAAAATTCACATTTCTCAAAGACAAACTACGCAGTTATAGAAACCGTGTGACTTTATCTATATATCCCTACTGTTTACAACTTCTCGGGACTCTTCAAAGTTTTAGCCAAACATCCTTTGACCCGGAACTACTCTTTTCGTAGGCGTGTGCAGTGGAAGTGGGTGTGTTATTGCACTACATTTACACTTCCTTTAAGAAGCATGTTTTTATTATTTTAATAAAACAGACAAACTAAATAATACAGGTCTAAAAAATTTGAATAAAATGGAAAATCTCACCCCTTCTCCCTAGTTTCACTTAGAGAAAACGTCGTGGTTTATGCCATTTGTTATTTCTTTATTAAACTCAAGGACAACAAGCAAAATAAGACAGTTGGTTATCCTTCTTCAACAGGTTGACCACACCCGAGATTACTGTTCGGTTTTCCTACCAGGAACTTCTTACAGTAAAGCATTTTATTCCGATGATGATGATGATGATGATGATGATCAAGTGTTGATGTGAACTCAGATGAACAACAGCATAAAGACTACACACCTTAAATCTCTTTAGATCATCAATTAGAAACAGACACAGGAGTGGGTGCAAGGGTGCAGTCTGAAATGTTTTTATACCATATACAGTGGTAGAATAAAGTTTTCAGACAAAAATTCCTTAAAATCCCTTTAAAATTCAACACAAAGAAACAAGTGATGTTTGTACGGGTTTTGGAATAGAACAAAGTTTAAGACAGTTTCAATATGTCAGTTCTCAACATTATATGTGTCAGACAACAATTACCAGAACATTTGTTCTAAACTCAACAAAGAAAATAAATAAACCATCTCTTCTTTATATTTATATTTAGCAGTTCCACCATTAATATGCAGTATTAGCTCTGAGCTCTGTGGTTGGGTGTCCAAAAACGTTTTCCACCACAGCATAGCTGCATATTGGACAAAGCACAGATATGTTCATCCTAACTTTGTCTAAACTCAGGTTAGGTATTGGGTAAAAGTGAATTAAACACAAGTAAACCAGTCTTTGCTCTCATTTTAACTGTGTGATGTTTAACTTATAAAGAAGAGAAAATTTTAAGGTCTGTCACATAGTTGTCCACTCTATTTTTCATTAATATTATTTTAGACTAGGATAATCAACATTTTTAAATGTTGTTACTTGCTGTGTATGACCAACCAAAGCATATTTACATGCACTGCAGTAAATATTTGGATCTCCAAGATCCAGATAATGGCTATCATCTCCCTTGTTCAGCTTAGATAAATATTCAAAGGACAGAATGTCAGATGTAAAATCCATCTATCCATCCACTCAGGTGTCCCCGCTAGCAGGTTGGTGACTCCTGCCCTACATGTTAATGCTAAAACTTTGAAATGAAATGAATGAATGCATTTTGCCATATAAATAAAAAAGAATAATAGCAGTGAGATGAATAGACTCAAAAAGATGAAGATTTGTTCATGTTTATTTTTGTGTTTTAATAATCACAATCACAAAAATATATTTTCTATATTTACAAGTTTCATAAGGTAGCGGTTTAAAGGGTCCAATATATGTTTTTAATATCTGGACTAAAAGCAGTTGAAACATTATTCTGTCAATGTATATAAAGTCATCACAGTGCATTCTCAGAATCTTCATTCATATTGTGATTTTTTTTGTGTAACATTACGGATAAAACCCTTAAGACAAAAACATAAGTACTAATGTCACTTTGAAGATTACTTCATTGTGACTTATTACAAAGGTCACAGAAAAAAAAATATGTGGAATAACAGAATCACAAACTATGATGAAATATCAGCAAATATTTTAAAGACTACAACAACAATGCTATGTTTTTAAAGCCATGTTTATGTATATTTTACAAATTAGTGTGTTTGACCTAAAACAAACTGTAAATCATAGAAAATTAGGGGTTATTCCAAATATTTTTCTTTTTTTTTTACACAGAGTGCAGCTGTTCACATGCGTTTGTGGACATGCAGAACTGTGTTACATTGAGGGCAGGAATGCTCCACATCCTTGCAACTATCCACACAAAAAGGGATGAAACAGCAGGGCCAGCACCTGGAAGAATCATTTTTAATTAATAGGTAAGTCTAAAAAAAAATAGCATCCTATTAGAAAATTAAGAATTTTCATCTTTTTTTCCCCTTCCGTAATCTAAACCTCATAATTCAATACCTGGATTTTTTCAACAATGGCCCCAATATTTATGTTGACACAGAGTCAACATTCAGTTGAAAAAAACTGAGGCCAAACCCTGAAGTAATGTATTACTGTACTCACTCCTGTATAACTCTGAGACTAGATGGGCTGTATATTGGAGGGAAAGTCACGAGAGGGCAGCATTGCAGCTCATTTAATTAATCTTATACTCATGCTGTGGTTTCTACAGACTAATAAATAAATACTACCGGGCTTTATCGGTATCATTTGATGTTATGTTGGACATACTTAAAAATCTGATTAAATACTATACACCATTACATCACACACACATAAAGTGTACTTTCCATATATAAAGTACATATGTATTGCACTTACAGGAAAACACCAAGTACGCCACAGATCAGCCAGGTGAGCAAACCATTCTTGTTCTCAGTTCTGGTAAGAACAGTGGTTTGACAGCGAGGACACATCATTTGTCCTGGGGCATCTGTTGGCATCTGCTGTACCACCACCACCTGTTGCACTATTCCACAAAATGCCAACATAAGTCACCACAAATACACACTGTCAACAATCTTTTTATATAAAATACTGATGAATTTAACCTTATTGTATGTATTGTATATGTCAAGAGACTGGATGGATATACAGTACATTATGATCCCAAAACTGCAGTGGAAATATTACTGTGAGCATAAAGCGTATGTGTGTGTTTAAGTGTATCTTAAGTGTATGTTGACGTATGTTTAAACATCTTGTGGGGACCATACCTGCTTGTGGTTGTTGAGCGCTGTAATTATAAGCTGCTGTAAAAAGAGGAAATCATTCATTAGGATCAGAACACAAAACAGCAGCAGCAGCAGCCACCAAATAAACTTAACATGAGTATAGAAAAAAGAAAAACTTTCCTTGGAAATAAACTTGTATAAAACAATGGAACCTGATAGTAAGGTTCTCTAGGGTTTACCTGTTGGAGCTGGTGCTCCACCATAAATTCCAACATTGTAATCATTCGAGTAGCCTGGATACGGCGGTGCCGGTGTATTTGTAAAATCCGGTGGGGGTCCTTGATTCTTGTCCATTGCGTTCAATGTCCTAAAGTGCAACTGACTTGAGTCTTGAATCTCTGCGGTCTTATTTCTCTCCTTTCCTTACCGTATGTCTTGTGTTCAATAACCAGTCTGACCAGTTACTCTGTAAATGCTGCCTCAGTGCTGCACATGCAAACAATAGGTGTGGTGCACTGTAGTTTCCCTTTGCAAACCGGTGTAAAGGCTTCAGCTGTGACGCAAGACTTCTGCTCTGATGTACCTTGTCATGTGTCATGTCCAGTTCATCTTATCTCAAACTCAAACTCTTTCTATCAATCCCCACATCTGAAAAAGAGGATTTTTAAGCACCCAACATCAACCCAAACATCTTTAAGAGACAAGTTATATCTAGTTTCCCCTGAAGTACTTATCTTTTGATTACATAGATTAAATAAACACATCTTAACAGTGGACCTTGACTTGTTGTAAAGCCCAGGGGGCAGTAGTGACGGTCTGAGGTAAATAAACAAAAAGCTTTGTTGCATAGCAACTGAACAAGTGCATGTGAACAAGTGCAGATGTGACTTCTGGTTTCCTGCCTAATGTTCTTTTAGTGTTTATATATCAGTGGATACATTGTGAGTGAGTGCTTTAACTTACACAGTAAAACAGAAACAGGTATTTATGAGGAATGCAAAGAAAAAAAAAACCTACTTGCAATTCCTCCGTGCCCTTCACTTAGAGAAACTCTGTCTTGAACAGTAACACACAGGGCAACTGGACTGGTTAGGTTTCTTCAAGATATTTGACCTCTTATCCAAGAGGCCTCATCAGTTCTGATGCAATGCTGGGAAATCTTTGGTATTCAATCTCGGAGAGTCAATGTACCTGAAACAAGGTTCGTGGCAACAACAATAAATCTAGTTCTCTGTCTGCCTAAGAAAATAAATGCAAATGGCAAAGGGCTGTAGCTCATGCAAACAAACACTTACTTGAGCTATATCGCATTTGTTTATTCACAATCAAAGATTCAACAACATTGTGTAAATAAAATAGTCCTGATTTTTTTTTGGTCATGTTAATGTAGAGTATTAGTGGTGATCTTGTGGTTAAGTAGGTGAACTTGTGTTTGCATGGCATTGTAACTGCAGTGCTGTGGTTATACCACCATCCCGACCCACATAACTTTCAGTGGGTTCACCTCCCACAGGAAAGCTCACAGAATGGTGCAGTGTGATTTGGGTGGCAGTCACGGAGACTGGTGATCCTGAGACCCAGTTATGAATAAGAGAATAGAAAAATATTATTTTTAATCATTTATACATCCTTATTCACTTTATGTTTATAACCCTTGTTTAAATATACCGTTGTATATATATAAATATATATATACATATACTGTATATATATATATAAATATATATATATATACATAAAAATAATAGTAATAATAATAATGATAAAGTGAGCTGGTACAGTGTGTAGGAACACAAGAGGTCTGTTAAATATTGTTTCATGAATTTATCGATTTTATTTTTTTGTCTAATTTCTGTTGTAGTGGAGTCTGCAGCAAAATAGTCATGTGTTTTAAAGAAAGATGCAGCCACCATAGACAGAGCCCGCATCGCACTAACATCAGTAATACACTGTGACACTGCGCAACAGTTTACTACTGCCTCCTCCTGTCATTTTAATGTCATTGCTGCAGGGGAGTAGTGCAGGAGTGAGTACAGTAATACATTACTTCAGGGTTTGGCCTCAGTTTTTTTTCAACTGAATGTTGACTCTGTGTCAACATAAATATTGGGGCCATTGTTGAAGTATTTTTCTAGCCATAGCAAAAAATGTATAGCCATATATGAATTTTTTCCTACCCATAATATTTTCCTACCATCTTTTTTTAAAGATGGTCGCATTTCTATCTATCTATCTATCTATCTATCTATCTATCTATCTATCTATCTATCTATCTATCTATCTATCTATCTATCCACCCATCTATGTGACATAACAGTTTTTGTGATTTGACACTACAAACAAATAAAAGTTAAAGTTAAAGAACTAAACTAAAAAAAAAATCCCATTTCTAACTACAGTACAGCAGCTCGTCCTCCGTCCCCGCCGTAATTGCCTGAACTGCGGTAGAACGTGGAAAAAGAGGAGGAGAAGGAGGTGGAGAAGAGAGGAAGTCCTTTCAAAAACTTTTTTTCCCCCTGGAAAAAAAAAACTCCAGAAAGAGGGGCTCCGTTAGATGTTAAAAAAACGGCATGTTAGTGTAAACGTCTAGTAGACACAGCGTAAACGCCGTATCTCAGCTTTTTCTTTCTCTTTTCTGTCTAACGGCGAGGAGAAGCTTATTCTGCGTGTTTTCACCCCAGTTTGAGAGGAATTAAATCTCACAGGGCGATGAGATGTGAGTAAGCAATGTCTGGTGGAAATGCACAGACTTTATTCCAGAGGAAACATGGCGTCTGCACAGCGAGGTTCAGCTTCTTGGCCAGCCTGCTCCTGGGGCTCTGGTGCCTGGAGGCGTGGGGCTCCGGGCCGCAGGGAGACGCTAGGATCTGTAGCCCTTGTCCCGTTAACTGCAGCTGTACGGCGGCGGCACAGAAGCGGTCGTCCTGCGTCGTCAACTGCTCCAACATCGGCCTGGAGAGGGCCCCAGCTGCCACGGACATCCCGCTGGCCACCACTGTGCTGTAAGTACCTGGTTGGAGGACAGACGTCTGTTCAAAGATCGAACCGTTGTGATGGTTATTGTTATATTTCTCATTACGACGATCGAATATATTCGATTGTTCCACCAGAAAAGTTTGGTCTCCAAGCTTAAACAGCGAGTCAATCGACGCATTTAAACTAATGCATGGAACTTTTCTGAGGAGAAAAGATTATTTTTATGTTAACAAAAACTGAATAATTGATTAATCGAGAGTAATCGATTAGTCAAATCGAGAAGACTAAGCCAGCAACTATACATATGTGTCTGACAAAGTAAACAAAAAAGTTGGTGGAACAGCATCTTCAGAAATAAAGAAGAAATCAGGAAAAAAGCTTGCAGTATCCCTTAAATGATTGATTATATTGATTGATAAACAGAGCATACTTTGTATATATATATTTGTACACTATATATGTTTATACTTGATATGTGGTTTCAATGTATTTGGCTGCATGACTTCAAATGGATCAATCATTACTAGATTAGTCCTAGAGATTTAGGTTCAATGTATGAGTGATGATCCGATACAGTGTCTAAGGGGCAACAGTCTCCACGGCTGTCACCCAAATCACACTCCTCCACACCGTCAGCCTTTCTGTGGAAGTTTGTGGTGGTGCTATGATCAGATCACATCAGTGAGAACCTCTGCTGCTGCTGGTGGATTTAAACCAAAAGCCTTGTGGATCCAAGGTTGATTCCTTAACCACTAATCCACCACTGCCGCCGTATACGTGTGTATTTTTAATTTTAATTGATCATAATCTGCCCTCACTTTGGGATCAGCTGGTAGATCCTGGTCTATTTATCTGATTTCGATCATTACAATTATTAGATTTCATAGATTTACAACAAGTTACACGATATTTGTGGACAACTTTCAGTTATTTTCTCCATAAAGCATGAATTACAAGTAACGTTGTCCTCTTCATCATCTAAAACGGGGGTTTGTCAGAGAAGATCCACAAAGGGCTGGTGTGGCTGCAGGTTTTTGACAGAATTCAATTTCCATTTTCTGACTAAAAACCCTAAAAGGTGTTTTGTTGGCCCAGCTTTGATTGTTCTCACAAGTAATTATAAAATATTTTCCACTCACTTTTTTCACCCCTCAGTTCAACTATGTAATAAAAAAGGAATTTAATGAAACGTAGATGTGTCAAAAATACTGAGAAAAAGTAAATTCTAGGCAGTTACTTGATGAAAACAATGAAAATACAGCAGCCAATGTTCTTTGGCAACAACACTGACCTCTCACTGCTCACGTGCTTTAACGACTCTCGTCAGTTCTGCTAAGTTTCTCCAGGGAAACGAGGAAGAAGGAGAACAAAGTCTCCAATGCCTCCAGCACATCAGTTAGTTTGGATCTTGAAGTTGGTCTTTAAGATCTTTCTGGAAGCTCTTTGTACTTATTCATGTTATTACTTTCTGTTATCCTGCTACTCAAACTGCTCATCCTCAAGGGGATTGTGACTGGAATATGTATTGTTTCTTGCATTTTGCGTTGCTGTACAGACATATTTACCAGATATGTCAAACCCTCTGCTCTCACTTTTATTCTACTTAGTTTATCTTAGATGTCTACGATAGATGTTTATATTCATTATTAACTCAGTGATAACGTGGCAGCTGGAGGAGTTAAACCTGGAACCTCATGGATTCAAGTCCAGTTCCTCAACCACTGCCCGTTTCACCATGTTGATGAAGATTATCTGTCATCCAGGTCCTGGTCAAGGTGAAAGAGCTACACATGAAGTAACAAAACTCCTTCACATCTTATTGTAAATTCAATACACTGAGAACATGTTTCATTCATATCATATAAAATAATATTGAGTCTAAGTATTAACTACGTTTTGAAATATTTAACACTTAATACATGAGCCTCAAAATTAGAGATTTTTTTTTTTCCAAAAACATTTTAAAGCTCTAATTCAGTTTAGTCTGTTACCAGGGATCAGGAGCAGCAGTCTCCACAACTGCCACCCAAACCACACTGTGATCCTTCCTGTGGGTGATATTGGAGTTAATTTTTAATAATATTGAACGATGAGTAGCTGGTGACTGAACAAAGGTAAATCACAACTTCAACTTCTGTCACCAAGGAAAACATACAAACCCAGCCCTGGGCAGAGTCTTAGTGAATGAGTGTGGCATCAAACAGACCTTCAAAGGAGAGGCTTAGATCACTGTCCACAGCAGCAGTAGATCAGAACCATATGTGTGTCTGTGTGTGTTACTGAATGAGTAAGTAAAACAGTGTGTCTAGAGGAAGGTGAGAGAACAGGAGCCTGTTTTTACAGACCTGTCCTAGGTCAGGTCAGACCATCATACCAAACTCAACTTCAGAAACTTAGTCTCTTTCTTTGTCTTCACCGTTCACTCTCCGTCTTTCCATGTGTCTCCTTTTTGTGTCAAGAAACGAAACCTTCCCTCTACACTGGGGCAGTCACACATGAATGCCGTTTATAGATGCTAAGAGCATTACATAAGAGGAAATAATGTGCTGCTGATGGGTGGAGCATCTTTCTGCTGTCTCTGAGCTTCCACTGATGGGTTTTGCGTTGGTCCCTCCCTTCCTGTTCCTTCCCGTCTCTCTTTTTTCCTCTCTCTCTCTCTCTCAGTCTCCATCTTTCTTACACAGCTTGTCTGGAATGTACAGATGTTTTCTATTGGGAACGGGCGTTCAGCTCATTTCACACACACTGTGTGTATGTGAAAAAATTAACTTCAAGTACTAAGTCAGTGGTTACAGAACACTCACAGAAATGGAGTCCAGAGCAGTAGAATATTGTGAAGCACTTTTATGGGGCAGCAGTCTCCATGGCTGACACCCAAAACACATTTCACTGTGTTAAACCTTCCTGGAGGCCTTGTACCCTTGTATGACTGTTTCCATTTTAATGTTTCAAATTATGTTTTATCCCCAAACAGTGGCTTTAATGGTCTTCACACTTTGATAGTGGATTAAGACAAGAAGTGAGAGAGAAAAGACGTACAATTTAAGTGACAGTATTTTTGTTTTTGTCCCACAGAGATCTGTCCAGGAATCATATCTCTTCTCTTGATACCAGCCTGTTGGATCGCCTTGTAGGCCTCCAGGAGCTGTGAGTACTGAACATATAGCAGATTATTCTTTTTATATTCACAAATATTAATCACTTGATCCGTTATTGTCATTCTCAAGCAACTCTCATCCTTACATGGTTTAAGAGTTTTGCAAGAAATGTGATACAAGGATACAAAAACACTGTATATATGTGTCCCACTTTTTAAGAAATCTAGAAATACTTTTATTTTGCTGGATAAATATATTATAAAGTTGCAAGGTACTGCCCAAAGTTGTACAAATGTTGTGAATTGCCTGTTCATCAGGTATCTTCAGTGGAATCAGATTAAAGTTCTGCCCAGAGGGACGTTCTGCTGTGGCTCCCTGTCAGTTGTGTAAGTATAAATTCTACAAAGACTATAAAGAAGAGGGAATAGTTTGGAGAAGAAAAGCGAGAACATGTGTTTTTATTTAGTTTATCTTATTATACATTTAAATAAAGGTGACCAAATGGATTATTCCCTAAATATTGGTTTATTAAAAGTTTTGTGCATATTAGAGCGTAAACATATTGTCCATTTAATTTCTCCTATGTTTCCAACAGAAACTTAAGCAACAACCAAATAACAACCATAGAGGACAGAATATGTGACAACCAATGCAATCTAACACAAATGTAAGTAATTCATTTCTTTTGTTTTCTCTTCCAAGTGTAACATGTCGACTATGCTGCAGAAATACAACCATACAGCAATATAAATTCTCATCTAAACATTTTAGTTTTTACACATTACATTTGAACACAACTAAATCTCAATCTCAAAGTTTTTACAGAAATTATGAAAATTCTGGTCTTTAAGTTGGAAGGTTTTGTTTCACAGTATAACTTAGTAAAACTAAGGTAAGGAAGATTGCAGAAAAAGTATATTTTTTTCCCTCCAAAATGATAACCTTTGGATTATTAGAATTCTGGAAATAAAACCACCTTTGACAACAAACTTTCCTAGCTCACATAGAGATACAATAACCATTAACTAGAGATAAATAAGTTAACAGTTAAACCTCACCCTAGTAAAACATGTTTTACCCTGTCATTTCCCAGTGACCTGAGCAACAACCCCTTTGACTGTGACTGTAAGCTGTTCAGGTTGGTCAGCTGGCTTGAGGAGAAAGGGGTGCAAGTTCGGCGACCAGATGCCATGCTCTGTCACCATCCTCCTGAACTACGCTATCAACCTGTGCTAAATATTAGCCTGCTCACCTGTGGTATGAAACACATATGAATGTGTAATATATGCTTCACTTATTGTCTAACATCAATGATCCTGAGTGAGACATCTGATTTCATTTGACATCTTTGATAAAGTATGGCGGTGCAGAGCGTAGGTTGAAGCCCGGGGCCATATTATAGGCTAATACTTCAACTATACTCTACCATTCAAAAGATAATGGTCACCCTGACAATTATGTGTTTCCGCCACTTTGATTTAACTCCATGGATGAATACAGTCAAAACATTGAGCATTAAAATAATGACTTCTATTTGAAATATAGAAATCTTTGCCTTTTGTTAGAAAATCTCGTCAGTGCTGCTGAACTGACTGCACCTCACTGTCTCATTAAAACACTGGAGTGAAAGTTGATTGACTCTATACACTATGTAGATATTGGATCAAAATAACACATTTGCAGCTAAAATAGTCATTTATCACATTAGCAATGTATAAAGTTTATTTCTGATTAGATTAAAGTTATCTTCATTAAAAAAAGGCAGTTTTCCCAAAATAAAAGGATCCCAATCTTTTGAATAGTAGTCTATATTTGTGTTCCAATCAGAGAGCCTTGAAAACTGTGTCTCTTTTCAGGTCTTAATTATGCTGCCTGTTTGGAAGACAGCGGCAGTGAAGGGGTGAAGCGCAGTGAGCTGGTTATCTTCTCATCATCCACACCAGGAAACTTTACTCGTCAACAGTGTAACAGTGTGTGTTTTGCTGCCTCACATCGCTACGGAGGTCTGGGAGCAAGACATGAGTGTCTCTGCAGCACAAACTCTGAGCCCAACTTTATCAGTGAATCCCAGTGCTCTGCTGCCTGCTCTAACCCTCATGTCATGAAGGTATGTTGTCTGTCCTGAATCCAAAAGTTCACGTACTGCTATCTTAAGTCAAAGGTAGCGAAACATAAGCCAAAGATTATATTAAATGATAACTGTTTATAAAGTTTATAAAGCAATTCTGTTGAGAATGAGAATAAAGGACAATTCTATTATTTTCTAAATCAACCAGCTTAAGTATTGACCCATAATACTGAAGGTTGAACCATCCTTTACACTCACAGGAATGTGGATGGACTCTGGCAGTTGATGTGTTTGCAGTGGATTTTTCAATTGCGCTCAAGAATCTTCCACTTCCACAAAGTGTTCACGACCCTGTCGCGTTGGTCACCACTTCTTCAGTCTCCCCTGTGTTCCTGACCTGGGACTTTGGGGACGTTTCACCGCGTCTCAACACTACAGGGACTGGACTGAACACAGAATACCATAAATATGGACTTCCAGGACATTACACTGTCACTGTTGTGGCCCGAGCCGGAAACAAGGAGGTGAAGGAGGATGTTATTATTCATTTTAGTAGTAGTAGTATTTATCAGTGCTTTGGAAAATTGTTGTTTTTTCCAATTTCTCTTAAATTTAAGTACACAAGCTGATTTTCCACCTCCTTACTCATGTACAGGTCTCCGCTCGAACAGAAATAATGGTGGTGGTTCCTCCCAAACTGGAGCTACGTTGCCCATCTCTTGCTGTGGCCAATAAAAGTCTGAGTTTAACAATTGTCAGCTGGGGATCAATTGGTTTGGACCTAGACTGGAAGATTAAAAAAGATGGTGTACAAGTTGCTGAAGGTAACACTGGTCAATGAAACTTAGATGACAAAGATATTCTTAACTTTCCTCTGAGTGTTTTGGTCCAGACACTGAAACTGTAACTATTATCTTATTTTAAAACTAAAGGTGAAATTCTGCAAGATTAAGGTTAAATGAAGTGACAGTATTTCTTCCTCTATATGAAGAAATATACAATATTAAAGAAGATAGAACAATCTCAGTTACGATGGAGCCAATTCATTTCACTTGTCTATAAAACATTCAGACATTCAGACTTCATTGGCCGTGTTATTGCATGCTGTTTTGTTTGTTTCTTCTTCTTCCAGCCTCCCCTCATTGTCCAAAAGATGGAATGTTCCACTCGGAGTCTTCAAGCTGTTTCCAGATTGTTCCGACAGAGTTGAGTTGGACTGATGCACAACAACAATGTTCTGTTCGTGGTGGGGACTTGGCAGTTGTGCGAAGTGACACTCTGAGTAATCTACTGGGACAGAAAGTGACTCTGTTAGTATTCTAAATCTTAACTACAGTAACAAACGCAACTCTTAGCCGGTTGTTGACTTATGAAAATTCCCTTTTTCTAGTTATCTTTTCGTTTTCCTGTTTGTATATTCAGATTAGTAAAATTTACCAGCTTTCTACAGTTTTACCTTTGTTAACCCACATTTCTTCATATATCCTTCCCAGGGAGCGAGGTGTGTGGCTGGGCCTGAGTGACGTCAACTCCCCAGGGAAGCTGCACTGGGTGAATGGCTCAGAGGCAACTGAGGGGGAGGAGGGTTCGCCGCCCCGTTCCCTAATTGCCCGTGGAAACGTGTGCGTATCACTTGACCCCCATGGCCAGACCAGTTCACATCTGTGCAGTGCAAAACGTGCATTCATCTGCCAGTACAAGCCTCAAGGTAGTTTTCCTAAAATTATAACCAGCTGCGTTTCTCAATAACCATAATATAAGTTCAGATGAGTAGGTTTCATATAAGAGGATCTGACAGTAAAAGTATCTGCTCTAACAGCTAAACTTGTCTCCACTCTTTGTCGTTTTATTTTTACCATGACAGTGCGAGTTCCTGACACAGGGATATTCGTGTTGGGATTGCCCTTATTCCCATCTACTACTCTCTTGCACCATACTCCCCTTCGTACTGTTGCTCCTCAAGCCCCAAGAGATAGTGTGGAGGTGAGTTTCTTTATACCTTTGATGAGCAATATTTTTTTTCAGATATCATGACCATTGTTTGGTCTTTCCTCTTAGGTCCTGTTGTTTCCGGCTCTCAGCTTTGTCCAGACAGGTCGACTGTCCTCCCTGGAGTTTGTCACCCAGAAGCTTAGCTCAGAAGTTCAAGTTCGATTTCAGACGTACAGACCCTATTGTCGCCGTCCTGACCTTCAACTACTGCTACCTGGTTAGTCATATTTGAATTGACTGAGTTTGGAGATTGATCTTTTTTTTTGTTAAAAAAATGTACCGTAACTTTATTGTGCCTTAGGTTGTGGAGGTCCCATATGTGCACAGGTTGCTCTTTGTGTTCAAAACAACACAAGGACTAGTGAACCACACTCTTGCCCCCAACTGGAACAGTGGTGCCCCTTCCAGCAGCGATGCTTGGCCCTTTCAAGCTTCTGCCCCTCATCAGCCTGTCCTAACTGCACTCAGGGTCACCTACTGCCTCCTGAAGCACACAGGCCTCATTACACACTACAGAACGAGCTAGTTTTTAATCTACCAGCCGGCCCAGCTGCACATGTTGTGGTAAGTTTACTTACTTCAGCTTTACTGACCCGAGACCCCAACAAACATTTCAGAAGTGAACACCCCTTCTCTGTTGTCCTCTTGTTGTTGCTGTCTCAATTTTTAACCTTTTTTTATTTCCCTGTTACAGGTTCAAAAGTTGGTGGAGGATTTTCTAGTTATCCGAGGTGATGTCATTGCATTGCAGCATGATGCTGGCCACGCCTCCTTCCTCAGTTGCCAGTCCCCGTCCCTGTCACCGTGGCGCCAACCAGTGTTAGTTCTTAACCAGTCGGAGTGGATCTCCAAAAACAACGGCAGAGACACAGCAAACACATTGACTGACACTGAAGCTGATCCTCCTCCAGAGATTGATATTGAGAAGTTGGTAGAAGATGGTGAGAGAACATGGCAAACTGATGTGGTCTGTCCAGTCCGACTGCTTTATATGGAACAGAGTGAAACCCAGTTGCCGACAGAACAGTTGTCTGCAGGTTTATCTCAGCCTGGACTGTACACCCTACTGGTAAGACAACGGATTTTAGCAAACAGTTCTTTTTTTATATTTATTTGCAAAGTTACTGATACAGAATTGAATCTTTTTTTTTTTAAACTCCAGGTGACCTCAGCCAAGCCTTCATTCTCAGCCTCAGCTTCATGTCCTTTGCAAGTGGAGGCTCCACTGTGCTTGACAGTTCTCCATCCTCAACCCCAAAATGGAACCTTCTACTTCCAGGCCAATGATACGAAGCTACTGCTCAGTGTCCAGTCCCGATATGTAACACATGCATTCATTCCTGGCAGTAACTCCAGTGTCACCTTCCGCCCAGAGTTTCCTTCAGAGTTCCCATCAAAACTGGCGCATGGGTCAACCTATGGCGGTGGACAAAAGGCTACCAAGCCCACCTTGTTTGCTGTTTTGGATCTGTGCTTGGTGGTGGAAGACCAGAAGAGTCCAATACAAGTGACTTTGGAGGCTTACAATAATGTAACAGAGACCACACTGATGATTACTGTCCAAGTGGAGGTCCCTCTCAAAGGACTGTTGGTGCAGCCCAACCCTGAACAGAGAGTGTTGATGGAATCAGTTGTGGTGAGTCTTGTTAGTTACTTTAACATCTAACAACCAACACCAATTTTCAATCAAACCAATTTGATATTTTATTAAGATTTTATGCACGTACAATGATAAATATTAAGATATTTTTTGCAGAAGGAACTCAAGATTAGACAGTAATATTGCAAATTGCAAATGGTGAAATGATAATCAATGTACCGCCGCATTGTGACTTGATACTACACAGTAGATGGCGCTATGTGACTAAAACCATTCATTTACACTTAAATATCAGGTACAGACACTTAACTAACTAGAAGACTATGTAACTGCTTCATTCATTCATTCTGCTTATCGATTACTGGAACGTAGGGGCATCAGTCTCCATGATTGCCGCCCAAATCACACTGTACCATTCTGTCAGCCTTCCTGCAGGTGGTGCTCAGCGAATCTCAGCTGCAACCTGGCAGTGGACTTGAACCTAAAGCCTAACAAGTCTGCTTTGTTGACCGCTAAGCCACCACTGTTGCTAATATAACTTGCATATTCATACATATTCTGCAAATGATTGTGATTTATTCAAGTTACATTGCTGTGAAATAAAATAAAATAATTTATTTTAGGACTTCATAACAAGGAAAATGCTTTCTTAGTTCACACCGGCCACACAGAATGACTTGGCAGGCCACATTTGGCCCACAAGCCTTGAGTTTGACTCATGTATGTAAACAAATGTGTGTGTTTCCACTAACCTACCGTATATCTAAAGTTCAGAACAGATTAATTTATTATGCACTTGAATTGCAATTTTAATTACATTCCTACATGATTGTTGTTTTGTTTTAGAGTTACACAGCATCAGTGCTGGAAGGCTCCAATCCCACATTTAAGTGGATAGTCGATGACAAACCCCACTTCACCTACTACAACACTGTTCTCAATGTCATCTACCAGCATGCTGCTATCTACAAGCTCACGGTCAGCTTCTGTCACATGACTAAATTGAACGTTCCAACATTGTAATTCTGGTCAATATGGGATTTGGGATAAAGAAAGGGAGACGTGGTCGCCTCATCCTCAGGTTCAGTGTTGTTGCTTCCAGGTGACGGCTGTGAACCATGTCAGCTCCATCAAAGAACATTACAATGTGACAGTGGACCACCTACAACCCATGGCCAACCTCACTGTGAGCGGTGTCCCAGATTTCGTGCCCCAGGGCTCCACACAGACCCTAACCACGTCCGTGCTCCTGGACATGTCTGTGGACGCCACTTTACGGTATGAACGAAGGACAGAAAAAAAAAAAAAAACAATAAAATGCATTCAATTAATAAACTCTATAATTATATTTTTTACAATTTCTCAGCTGGGTCTTTGGAGACAATGGATACAAGGAGTTTAAGTTCAAGCCTCCTTATGACCCTGCCCTGCGCTGTCCACACTCCCCAAACCAGGTCAAGCTCAGCAACAATGTCACCTACGTCTACTCTCAGCCAGGTAACATACATTTTCTGCTTGACATATGGAAGTCATCATACGTGTTTAGAGTCTTTAACCCCTTCCTTTCAGTTCTAGACTGATGGTGTAGAGTAGTGGAATTTACTGTGGTAAAGGTTCCATTGAAAACAGGCCTGAGAAGTGATTTTGACCTGTGGGTCAAAGGTGGTGCTAAAATATGTCTCACAGGCCAAGACAGGACAAGGAAGATAGAGTATGTGTGTAAACGATGAGTAAAGTATTGAATAAAAGCTAAAATCCTCAATACTAAACCATCTATTAGGGAAATGCTGAGTTTGCAGGGAAAAGGCAGGAAAATAATGATCAACAGGACAATTTTGGCGGGCCAGATTAAAAGGCCCCACAGGCTGCATCTGGACCCCAGACCCGCCTCTACCCAGGCCTGCTTTAGAGTAAGGCTACTATTGGTCAACTGGGGAAGCTTTAAGGTTCTTGACGTTATTTCTTCGCAGAACCATTATACAAAGGTGTGGACGAAACAGGAGGATAATTCCCTAAAGACACGACTCAACTGTTAGCCATGTACATGTGAACATAATGTGTGAACATTATGGCCAAGGAAAATTCATAGCTCAGTAAAAAACTGTCATTTACCAGGGGAGAAATACACCTGATCATAGGGCGTGGGTTTTATATACAATCCACGCCCACACTTCCCCCTTTAACGTTCTCATGGTGTCCTCTACTACATCGGCCTTACAACAACAACAACACACAGGGCAGAAACCTATTATGTCCAACTGCCCTCCATGTTTTAAGATGAAATGAACAAACCAACACTGAACCACAGCAGTAGTGATGACCTTTATTAAACATCACTTACTGCAGAAAAGTCAAAATGATGTCGTTTTCTCTGTCATCTTTAACAAATGTTTAAAATGGTGTCATCCTCTCACAGTAAATCATTTCTTTTGACACAGGGATATACACTGCCGTTGTGTCAGTGTCAAACCGCTACGACAACATCAGTCGGAGCGTCAACATGAGTGTGTACAGCATGCTCACTCATGTTGACATCCAAACAGAGCCAGGCCTCCTACTCGCTGGTGAATCAGCTGAATTTGAGGCACATCCGTTACCCTCGCCCTACGGAATCTACTACGTCTGGGACTTTGGAGATGGTTCGTGTCAATCAAATGGCCGTAGAGTGGGACACAGCTATACTCAAAGTGGAGCCTTTGACGTCTGTGTCTTAGTCAACAATACCATCAGTTTCAAGAAGGTTTGTGTGGAGATGTTTGTCTTTGAGAAGATCAATAACCTCACAGCCCAAAGCCCCTCTTTCATAGAGATCTACAGTCCTGTTACAGTGTGGGCAAACCATGATTCAGGGAACAACATCACATGGACATTTTCAATGGGTGATGGAGCTGTTTACGCTCCTTCAAAACCCCAAGTGACTCACGTCTACAATAAAGAGGGCAACTACTCAGTCAATGTGACGGCAACCAATGCGGTGAGCTTTTGTTCGACGGTCTTACCATTGCACGTGTTGGGATTTCAAGTTATAGGAATAGAACCGTCAGGATGTGTCCAAGAGCAGAGTACCGTCAATTTCAAGGCTTTGGTTTCTGGAAACATAACGGCTCATTCCTATGAATGGTCCTTTGGGGATGGAAGCCCCAATGAAACACACCATGGGAACCCAAGAGTCACGCACACCTACCATGTTAGTGGAAACTACCATCTCACCCTGCTTCTTTCCAGTGGGGTCAACAGTGTCGTCAAGATGACCTTCTCCCATTGGGTGTGTGTGCAGCCATCTTTAACCAATATCAGCCTTCAACTGCAGAAATCGCACTACGCAGTCGGTGAGGACGTCCTTTTCCAAGTGAAAGCAAAGCCGGACTACAACTACACCTACCAGTGGGTCTTCGGGGGCGAGAAGGAACTTGCCCTGATTCACGGATCGGGGAAAATGGAGAGAATGTATAAAATCCCAGGTGCCTACGTGGTTTCTGTGACAGTTTATAACAATATATCCAGCAGCAACGTCAGTGTGGTGGTTGATGTCATGATGCCCGTCGGACCTGTTTTCATCCAACACAATGGCACCAAGTACAACAACCTTTCACTTAACGCACCGTACCAGTTCACAACCTCCTCCTTGGCCTCCAATGTAAGTTACACCTGGAACTTTGGAGATGGAAATGTGTTCATTGGTCAAAATCACCACCACGTCTATAACATCTCAGGAAAATATAACGTCACATTGACAGCCATCAACACAGTCAGCAGGAATCACACTGTTCTGCCTATAACTGTGCTAGCACCAATCCTTGGGTTGACCATTAACGCAAGCTTGACTAATGTCCCCCTCAATGCTTCCGTCCACTTTGAGGCCAAAATTGAGGAAGGAGACGACGTCCGTTATTCCTGGATCTTGTGTGACAGGTGTACCTCCATACCAGGGACCAACACCATGTTCTACACTTTCCGCTCTGTTGGTACGTTCAACATTATTGTGACAGCGGAGAATGACATCGGGACAACACAAACAAGTATTTTCCTGTTTGTCCAACGTGAGCTGGAGGGACTACAAATTCAAGCAGAGAAGGAGAGCGCTGGAGGTAGCGAACCGGACACTTGCTTTTCCACAAACCGTGTTCTTCACCTTCAGGCCAGTTTAAAAGAAGGAACAAATATGACATTTTCTTGGAATTTCATCCGAGAGTTCGACCCGGACAGCTCACTCTTTAATATAAGTGGCAAGAGTGTGGAAGTGAATTTTTCTACACCAGGTCCCTGTGAAATATTTCTCAAGGCCACCAATCTCCTTGGGCAGCTCTGTGTCAATAAAACCATTTACTTCCTTGACCCAGCCAAAGACGTTTCCTTGGAAATTAGTAACAATCCAGTTGCGGTTGACGCTTTAACGAACCTTACAGTCCTGACTCAGGGTGGTTCTGACCTGCAGTACCGCTGGTCTGTGAATGGGGATATTCTTCATTGGAACCTGCCCTGGAAGACCCACAGCTTCAGCAGTCCTGGCCATAAGTTAGTTACTGTGGACGTCTTCAATAAAGTTAGCTCACATGTTGTATCAGAGATCGTTAATGTCCAAGAGACAATAAGTGGACTAAGATTCACTGCAACAAATGTGACAGAACAGAGTTATGTGGCAACAGGTACCAACATTACCCTCCAGGGGGAGCTGGTGAGTGGGACCGACGTGACTTGGACATGGCTGGTAGACGGAAGAACACGGACGGGAAAAAGAACGTCTGTCATTATTCAAGAACCCAAAACTGCCATTGTTGTTCTGAACGCCACCAATGATGTCAGTGGACAAGTGGTGTCCAGGGAGTTCTTTGCCCAGGAGAAAATTCAAGGGTTGGACCTGAAGGCAAGTGCAAAGATTGCAGCAGTTGGACAGAAGGTGGAGTTCAACATTTCCATGGCAGCAGGTTCTGATGTTCACCTGATCCTCAGCATTAGTGGAGATGCTACAGTTATCACACAACCCAACAAAACATATGTCCACCTGTTCAGCAGGGTGGACACCTACATGGTCAATCTCACTGCACACAACCAGGTAAGGTCAATTATTCATAATATTTAATGTAATTATAGTTTTAAACCAGCAGCTAACAATGAAAATAGACTCTTTTCATTGTTAGCTGCTGTAACAATCTATTTAGCTGCACATGATATGATAAAATATACAATTATAATTTTGTCAAATTACACAAAAAAGGAAGTTTTTTAGTGTCAAGTTCCAAAGTTTTCTTTTTATGTCATAAACACAGTTGTATTTATTAGTTACATTGTAGGAGGTTGATGTCTTTAAAACTCCTGCAACTCTTTTTGCATTTTGCACAACAACAAAACATATTGCAACCGTGTCAAACAAACATTCTCTTGTTTTCCAACAATTCAGGTCAGTTCCAAAAGGCGGCACCTCCAGGTTGAAGTTATGGAGCCAGTGCGTGGACTTTCAATACTAGGAACCTTTGCAGCAATTCCTGTTGGTGTGAAGAAATTGTTCGTGGCCAACATAGTGACAGGAAAACCTGTCCAGTTCATCTGGACATTCGATCTGCACCACCTGCACCGCATTACACACATGGGCAAAGAGGTCAGTTCATATTTACATATTTTTTATTCAATTTCAAACACCTTGATTCAATTTTTATGAATGATTTTTCCATAGATCTCGTACACTCCGGAAGAACCAGGATTACTGACCATCTACCTTAGGGCCATCAACTCGCTGCAGGCCCAGAACATCACCAAGCACATCCTCGTACAGAATCTGCTGATGAGCGCCATTCTTGATGCCACACCACAGGAAACATTCATCAAAAAAACAGTCTTCCTGACAGCTTACATCAGACCCGCGGCTACTCCTGTAGAGTGTGTGTGGAAGTTTGGTGACGGCTCTCAACCGCGTCATACCAGCACTACAACTGTGGGTTATGAGTACAACCAGCCAGGAATTTACCTTGTCCAGGTTTGTTTCTCCTCAGATCCATCTTGGATCTCACGTGGTGTGATCAAGGTTTGTTTTTTTATCTAAACCTGTTTTATTTCCCACCAGGTAAACTGCAGTAACTTGGTCAGCTGGGTGTTGGCCCAGGTGGAGGTAAGCATCAGCGTATTACAGTGTGAGGAACCAGAGGTGCAGCTGATTCAAGCCCCCCGTCTGGCCATCTGGAGATCCCAACCCACCATGATAGAGGCCAGTGTGGATCTTAGAGGATGCGTGCGCTACGGAGCACAGTATCTGTGGCAGATTCTGGCCACACCCTACTGTGATAATGTCATGGACAACCCACTACCTTCTGGATCCATGACTCAGCCCTTGCCATCTCTGGCGGTGCCTGTAATTCGTCTGCCAGTGGAAGTGGATGTGCGGCGATTGCAGTTGTCTTTGCCCAAAATGTCGCTTGCAACAGGAAATTACACCTTGGTGTTTTCGCTGTCGTATGAGGGCGTGCCGCTGAGGAAGGCTGCCTGTCTGCATCTGAGTGTCATGGCTGCCAGGTTAGTACGGTACAAAACATGTGATTCTGAAATGTGCACACTGTAAAAAAAGAAGTTAAATAGTTTTCACCATCATCTTGGGCTGTTCATGCTGATTCTAAATCACAAACATTGACGATGTACTGTTCTGCCATACAAACACAGCCCAGACCTATATACTGTATATGTGTTCATATATGTAATGTTTATGCTATTTTTTTTTCTCCAGACTAGTGCCCATCATAGAAGGTGGTACCTACAGGGTGTGGTCCAGGACACAAGATCTACAACTAAGTGCAGAGCAGTCCTATGACCCCAACATGGACCCGGGAAACCAGTCCCTTCTGAACTACCACTGGGAGTGTGAAAGTACCTCAAAGGTAATGTAACGGTCTACATTTCTACACGTCTACATTTAGGTTTCATGCCTTAGTGCAGTAACGTAATGATTATAATACATCATCCATTTCCTCTCTGCTGCAGTGTAAACTGTGAAACCTTTTTCTTACTTCATGTAACCTCATCTCAACCTTTGAACCTAATCCCACATCTGCATGTGTATGGAGATTGAGCATCATGGCCACACATTAAACCTACAAATTAACAGTATTAAAATATATTTTCAGTAATTATAGGGCAGCATTTGTGTCATTTATCTTTTCTAAAAATACGTATGCATTCTACCATTTTTGTCTGCAGGGCCGAGAGCACTGCTCCACTTTTAACTTTAGCCTTGGATCCAGCGGACCGGTTCTTGGAATCTCTGGCTCTGAGTTAGAGGCAGGTGTTGAATACACTTTTAAGTTGACCATCAGCAAAGACGGAATGGTACCGGAGTCCACAACACAGACTGTAAGAATTCGCACAAATCCCAGTACATGTGTTCTAAAAAGCTTGTGTTTCTAAAACTATTTAATTCTACAGGTGTTATGATAATAATGATCAGGCTAGAATTTGGCGACACAACACAAGAGTAATGATATGATATGTTGTATTTAACTGCAACAGAACATTTTTTGAGCATCAATGCAATGCAATGTAGAGTAAATTTGTTGTCATGGATCTGTTTGGAACATTTTTCTGGAAGCATAGAATTCAAGACACAAATTAGCTTTAGTTAAATAACTTTACGACAGGATTCTTATCGACCTCAGTGGTTCATGTCCGTACCTGATGTTTATACTTCTTAACAGGTCCTGGTCCAGAGTGGTCACATACCCATGGTCTATTTGGCGTGTGTGTCGTGTAAAGCCCAGTCCATCTATGTGGTCAGCCAGAACTCCTATGTTTATCTCAAAGGGACCTGCACCAACTGCCAGAACATTCACCGTGGAGTAAATATCTACACTCACCCACACACACACAGTTTCCCTCAACATCAAATAAAGTTACTGTATAAAAACCTGTTTTTCAATTGTCACAATTGAGGGAATTTTGCATCTTTTAATGCAAAACGCTTGGTCTCAAAGTGACAAGTGATATATAGAAAAAATATATGAAGTATTTTTCATGTGCGGCTGATACCAATTGTCCCATGGACCATAGCGGACCTCTGTCCATGGAGTTAGGGACCACCACTGTACTTCACTGCATAGACATACTTTTACTGTATTTCCAGTAAAAGTAAAAACTCCATTTCTGCTCTACCTTTGCAGCGCTGGAGTGCCATGACTCTACAGAACGAGACTCTGGTTCTTGACTCGTCCTCCACCACCACCGGCAGTCGTGGCATGAACCTAGTTCTGCGGCGCGGTGTCTTGCGCCACAATAACTCCTACATTTTTACACTGCGTGTAACCGATGACGCTCTGGATGGTGAGGGTGTGGCCTCCATCACTCTGCATCACAATATGCCCCCAGCTGGTGGGAAGTGTCATTTACGAGGGGATAACGAAATGGGATTGGAGTACCTTGAAGACCAAGTCTGGAGAATACGAACGCTGCTCGACCGAGTACATTTCAACTGCTCAGGTGAGGAAGTGAATGGTTTGATTGATTTTGTGGGCCTTAAATGCTAAAATGTTTTTTACTTTTGCATGCCATTATATAAATACATTGCATGGCAGGGAAACAGCAGAACACAATACAATGATAATATCATTTAGCATTTGGCAGGCCACAGTCATAGCTCAAAAGGGCCACATGTGGTCCACAGGCCATAGTTTGCCCATGTCAGATCTAAATAAAATGAAGGGCTTTTCTTTAAATAAACTAAGTTATTCATTCTTTCAATGGTTCTAGTACCAGAAGAAAAATCCTGGTTATACATCATATATTTATATGTATGACCTTTAACTATGTGCTTATGTTTTATTCATGTGTCTTCAGGTTACAGCGATCTCGGAATTTCAGAGACTCCACTGCTGTACAGCCTGATGGTGACACGTTGCAGGGGAAGTTATTGTGAGGACTTCTGTGTGTACAGAGGGAGCAGTCCTGAGCATTCAGCCTTCTTACCTCCAGGATTCAGATCATCCCAAAATCGTGTGGATGTCTTTATCAAAGTGGAGGATCATCAAGGAGCAGCTGACGTTGCACTGAACAAGTAATGATTATAGGGTTAGGGTTTGTACATGGAGATTGTATCTAGACACTAGGAGTAGACAGAAGACAGGAGACAGAGCTGGAGGTGGAGGAGGATCAGGGAATGAGTTCAGAGGAGGGACAGTGGATACATCGGTAGAAGAATGATCCTAGAGATGGAGCTACCAGGTAGGAGACGAAGAGGAGATTGATGGATGCAGTGAGGGAGGACATGGAGGTGGTTGGAGTCAGAGTTGAGGATGTAAATGGTTGACTCGCTGTGGAAACCCCTGAAAAAAAGGGACAAGCTGAAAGAAGACGGCAATTCTTTGTGTTGACCCTTAACTTTGTATCATTCAGAAGAGTTCTTTACCTCAGCAGTAGAAAAGATCAAATCATGAAAAAGAAGTTGTTTTTAAAAAAACCTGTCAGCCTTAATTGTATTGACAGTATATTTAAACTTGAAGATTATTATATTTTATTACATAAACTAACCACCAAGAATTAGAATCAGAATCAGAATCAGAATACTTTTATTATCCCAAAGGAAATTGTTCTGGTACAATAGCTCCACGTCAGGCACAGTTGGAAAGCAATAAAGGTAAAGGTGGGAAAGTAAAAATAAATAAAACAGAATAAAATAAGAAATTGAAATGAAAGACAGCAGACAATACTTTACCAAAGACAACAGACTGAAAGAAACAAAGAAAAGAAGACTTGTACCTTATATCTGCCTTTTCCTTGGGTCTAGATCCATTGAAGTGGTTCTGCCTGTTCCTCCTCCTGAATACAGCAGCCTCCCACACTGGCTTTCCCATCTGACTGACAACAAACTCAAAAAGCTTCTTGAACAAGGAGACTCACAGAGAGTCCGAGAAATATCTCTGGCTCTTATTACAGTTCTGAACGAAGTAAGAAAGATCTGCCGACTATTCAAGAGTATTTACTGTATGTAACCATGAACCAGCCTGAGTGTAAAAGTGCTGTTTGTACTTTCATCAGTATGAGCAGACCAGGGAATCAGTGAGAGACTCCAGAGTTGAGCGTAATTACAGAGTAAGAGTTCGCAGTAACATCACCAGAGCGTTGACCTCTTTGGACCTGACCACTGTCAGTGACATACAGCAGACCTCTGCTGCTCTGGCACAGTGTACAGTGAGTATCATAACAACACGAGAACAAAGCAGCCAAGGATCAATGCTATAAACACATGCGTGTGTGTGTGCGTGTGTGTGTTTTCAGGCCGTGAGTCGTGAGTTTATTTGTGAAGAGTGTCAGAACAGCACTCTGAACAAACTGGAGTCAATGCTGGCCATATTACAGACTGACACAAAGCAAGGCACAGTCACACCCACTGAGATCGCTGACAACATCCTCAACATCATGGGTGAGAGTGTGTGTAAACACATGCAATATGTTTTTTCCTTTAAATCTCACTGAAAACCAATCAAAACAACAAGCAACCTTTACAATAGGGATTGGATTTCTAACCTAGATTTTACAAACTCATTTTTCGCACCTGTAACGTTGGATTTTTATATTACAATCCACACCCACACTTCCCCCTTTAAAGTTCTCATGGTGTCCTCTACTACGTCCACCTTACAACAGAAGTGCAACAGAACAACACACTATAGGGTGCACCACACAAGACTTCTGGCAGTTGGTGGCCCCTGGTTCGAATCCCTGTACCACCAAGTTATCGCTGACGTGCCCTGAGTATGATCCCCTAAACCAGGCCTGGGCAATTATTTTTGACTCACGAGCCACAGGTGGTACAAAAATTACGAGTTACGGGCCCGGGTCAGGATCAGAAAGACTGAGTATTTCCATGAACTAAGATAAATGATGAGTAAAGTATTAAATAAAGGCGAAATACTTTATGTCTCTTTAGACTATCTATTGGGGAAATGCTGGCTTTTCAGAGAAAAGGTAGAAAGATAATGATAATATAAATCAAAAGTATAATTTGGACAAGTCTGGCAGGCCGGATTATAACACCAAACGGGCCGCATCCCGCCCCCGGGCCTTAGTTTGCCCAGGTCTGCCATAAACTGCTCCCGGGTGATGAGTTAAATGCAGAGGCATTATTTCTTGAAGGATACTCCCCAGGGATTAATATAGTTCTAATTATTATTATTATTATTATTTTTATGTGCGCCTTATAGTCGTGATAAAAAGGTTCTTAAAATTGTGTCTTTATCCTCCTTGCAGGAGATCTGATCCATCAAGTGAGTCAGTCGGCCTCCCAGCCCTACCTGGAGCCCGCGTTTGACGATTTCCCCTCCCCGGGGTTGTCTTCCACTTTTACTGCTACTGGTGAAGTCCAACCAGGCATTATTTTAGAACCCTCCCCCTCATCACTAGAACCGCATCCTCTGCAAGTTGCAATGAAGGCCTACAATCTATCCTCAGTCCTCATGCTGATTCTAATGCACGCCCGTGTGCTTAACGAAGAGCCTCTGGTGCTGAAAGGAGCTGAAATCGCAGCCACTGGGAAACTGGCAGATCCACAAAGTTTGTTGTGTTACGATGGCAACAACAGCCCAGGTGAGTTTGATGTGTACGTACGTCTGCAACGATTAACACTATAAAGTTGGAAGAAGATGCTAAAAAGACCAAATCTCTTTACTTGTATTAATATCATAGAGTGCAAACGATTCTCCATTCCTCGAGCTTTTAATGACAGTCTGGGCAAAGCGGCTGCAGGAAACAGCATTATGCAACTGCTGTTTCAGGTATTGCCAGAGCATCAGAAAAATGACAATGTACGTTTCTTTTTTAAATATTTTTTTGTTTAACCTACACCTATGTCTTTTCTCCTCTACCCAGGTGGAACCCAACCCTTTTCCGTTCAATTATGTAGCCAACTATACCATCTCTACTGAGGTTGCATCCATGGAGTTTCGCACAGAAGACGGCACGCACATCCCGATCACTGATCTGGACGACGACCTAGCCATCACTGTTGTCATTAACAATGGTAGCAGTGGAGATGCTGGTCCAGAGAGTACTGGTGCTGGAGGACTGCCTGCAGCTGGAGCCATCAACATCAGCCACTGTGACTCTGTCATCATGAGGGTCAGCCCAGGAAACACCAACAGACAGGCTGGGCTTTTCATACAACTCAACTTCACGCAACTTGAAGGTTTGTGCACGAGTTACACAACGACCCTTCACTCCCTTGACTTCAGTCAAGAATCAGTAATAAAAGTGTTTTATCAGGGCAACATTTGCTGAGTCTTTAGTTACATTTTTTAAGTCCACAACTTTGTGGCGTCTCCACAACTGCCACCCAAATCACATTGCACCTCACCGTTCCTTCCTGTGGGGGGTGACCCCACTGGAACTCAACCGCCCTGAACAGGATATGAAGTTGCCCTAGAGGTGAAGCCAGGAGTTCCACACTATGTTTCATTGTGAAGGCCTTTATTTTAAAGTATAGATAAAAATAATAATCTTCTATGGTTCAAGGTGCAGACTGAACACAGGAGAATAAACATAATGAATTTCCATTGGTTCCATCCAACTGTGTTTAGTTCTTTCTCACTTTGCCACAGATGAGAGCAACAGCGCAGATGTTACGGAGCCATACATCTCAGCATATCTTCACTCCCACGACAATCCAAACAAGTTCAACTACACAGACAGTAAACACATCACCCTGGGTATGACCAGGGGACCGGGTCTGGATCACAAGAAGTACACCTTTTTCCTGTCACCAGAGTAAGGACTCGTTTTCTGTTTTTCTTATCCATAAAATGACAGTTAAAAATCTCTTTATATGTAACAAAACAAAATAAGATGTCAAATAGTTTGATGAAATATATAATTGATACCAAATGTTTGACGTCTTCCTGTGTTGTACAGATCCTACGACACCACCCTGGACTACTTTGTCAACGTTGTTACACCCTGTAACCCCGATCTTCCGCCGGCAAGCGTACAATTAGAGGTTGGGCTCTTTGCCTACCTGTGTCAGTACTTCAGTGAAAGTGAAAAGCAGTGGCGGACCGATGGAATGGTACCGCTGGCAGAAACGAATGCCAGCACAGCTGTGTGTCGCACAAGACACCTCACGGCCTTCGCTGCAGGACTGTTTGTACCAACGAACGCCATAACCTTTAAAGTACCTGTGAGTAACTCATCAGACAAGAATCTATGTGATCAATAGCCCAAAATGACACACCTGAACTCCCTACTCTCCCCTACAGGAGCGGTCTGATGCACCCAGCCTCGTTGTGTTATTAGTCTGTGTGTTGGGTCTGCTGAGCTACGTTGTGGCTGGAGCCATTTTGCATAAGTTGGACCAGCTGGATCTGCGGCAGGCCGGTGTCGTCCCATTCTGTGGCCAGGACGGACTTTTCAAATACGAAGTTCAGGTCAAGACGGGCTTGAATCGAGGGGCAGGTATGTAATGAGTGATCACTGGTAGAACACTGGTGACCAAATATTAACTAGGTTGGGTATATTTTTAAAAAAGGAATGGATGCAAACTCTTTTTCATTGTGATATTGTAACACAACAATTGTCACCTCTACATTTAACCCATCACCAAAGTTGAACAGTGGGCATCTTTGAACTCCTGGGGGCAGTGAGTGAAGACAGTACCATGCTCAGTGGACCTCAGTGGTAACCTGACAGTCGACCCAAGTCTGGTTCCTGTATCACTAGGCCACCACTGCCCGAAGCATTTGGGTTTGAAGGAAATTAATACATATCAACACCCATTTTATGACACTTTAATCCAGATTTAATCTAGTGAATCCAGATTAGAGACACTAGGAATAGACAGGAGACAGAGCTGGAGGTGGAGGAGTTAAAGATGCTGCTGAGATTGTCTTTAGGAGAGACAAGGATGGACAGGATCAGGAATGAGGTGACAGGAAGGTTTGGAGAAAAAGAAGGTAGAGAAGACAGATTGAGATGGTTTGGACATGTTCAGAGGAGGGACAGTGGTAGAAAAATAATCCTAGAGATGGAGCTACCAGGTAGGAGACACAGAGGACAGGGTGAGACGGAAATTGTTGGCGCAAGACTGGTGAATCCAGGTGAACCCCACAGGAGGGACAAAGGACATGTGTCCGATGTTAAATGTCTATGATGGTTTTTTCCAGGCACCACGGCCCACGTTGGTATCAGCTTGTTCGGGCGGGAGAGCCGCAGTGGGCATCGGCATCTTGATCGCAGGGGAGCCTTCTCACGCAACGCTCTCGATATTTTCCACATCGCAACAGACACCAGTCTGGGAAATGTTTGGAAGATACGAGTGTGGCATGACAATAAAGGTAGTCATTCACAGATACGGCTCTGTGTGACCACAACTCATTTTCTATAATTGATTTTTTGGTTGGTTTTTTCAAGGATTATCTCCAGCATGGATGCTTCAGTATGTCTTAGTGAAAGACCTCCAGACAGGGAGCAGCTACTACTTCCTTGTGGAGGACTGGCTGTCAGTTGACAATGAAAAAACAGACGGACAGGTAGAAATTGAGGTGGAGGCTTCAGGTAATAGACTTCATCGATGACACGGAAGTTGTCTCAGTCAGTTTGACACTAAAGACACTTGTTGTCTTGACTTTTTCAGAGGAGGAAGCTCTTCTTCAGCTGTCTCACCTCATGAAGTACGAACTGCAGAGGGCGCTGTGTGAGAGCCACCTGTGGATGTCACTGTGGGAGAGGCCTCCTCGCAGCCCTTTCACCCGCCTGCAGAGGGCGACCTGCTGTGCTGTGTTACTCCAGCTCTTCCTCTTGTGTAACACTCTGTGGTGCAGTGTTGTGGTGGACAGCAGATACAGGTGTGTGTTGTTTTTGTTTTTGTTTTTTTCTTCTTTCTTTCTCCTTGAATCCTGATCATATGTTTTCTGCTTTGTTGTAGTCGTTGGGCCGTCTCACGCTTGTCTTCACTAAACGGAGAAACTTTGGCTGCAGGAGTGGTTACCTGTCTCATTGCCTACCCCCTGTATCTGCTGGTCTTCACACTCTTCAGAATGAGCCGCAGCAAGGTGGGATAAGAACCAGTCTGCAGAGGAGTTAGGATCTGGTTTCTGTGAATTTTCAAATAACAGGTCCGGGTTTTTGTCAGTGTGTTTCAGTAGAACATTCACCAGAACAACTAGACCAGGAGTCTGTGGAGATTGATGACTTCTTTGACAACTCACTGACGGGAAGTTCTTTTCTCTTTTTTAATGGCGAGGTAGGCTCTTATTTTTAAGATTTTTTTTTTTTTTTTTTACATTTAATCAGTCATTCACTTTATTCTTTCTTTTCACATTTTAGACCAACTCAGAAGAGTCAAATATCAATCTACCAACTCCATCAACTAAAAGGTGAATCAAACTATTTCTGTTGAAAAAAATGTCAATGTTTTAGGTAAAAAAAATGTAAAACAGTGTGAAGCAGTTGTGGAGACTGCAGCCCCTGAGACCCAGCAACAGAAGATAAATGAATGAATGGTTGGGTTATATAACATAAACTTCTTTTAGTGTGGATAGTTGGGCCATGGAGGAAGAAGACACGGAGGACAGGGACTGGATGGAGCCTCAGAGTGACATGTCTGTGGTGGACCTAGTGGGACATGGACCAGGGCTGCCCAAGTTGAAGAGAGGTCAGGGGAGCAGACACTTGGGCGTAAACATGACCTTAAACCCTGACGACGAGGACGGCACTCGACAACAAGGCAAATACTTCACCTCCTCAGGTAACACAACATACAGTTGTACAATTGTAATCGTTAAGGTTTCATCTTTGAAGTCATGAAATCCAAATGTCTTTCTACTCACAGATGAGGATTTGATCAAACACATCCTGGCAGATGGACAGAATTTCTTTCCTCAGACGAGTGAAAGCGAGTTGGCTGACCTGTGAGCAAGACTTTGACAAATGGAAGAAAACACTACTGTAGATGAAAACTTGACAAACTTCATTGTTTCTGTGCTCCTGTTTTCAGATCAAGCATCTTTGGAGATAAGACTGAGGTGATCCTCCTTCAGAGGTTGAACGAGCCACTTCCTTTTGAATCTGTTCGAAGGGATCCACCAAAAAAAGCTTTCACTTCCAACACAGGTTTGTGAATCAGAGAAACCTTGTCTTTTACATAACTTTTTAACAGATCGAGAAATTTAACTTTGTCCGGTTTTTTTTTTGGATAAACAAAAACTCTGAGAGCACGATAGAGGGAACACTTCAGTTCACCTGATATTCATGCAAATCATTTTCCACTTCCTTATTATCATATGACTTCCTTATCTGAGATGGTTCAGCTTTGATTTGGTGGTCATCTAGGGGGCGTATGTCACAGCACCGCCTGCGTTGCCGTGTTTAAAACTGTTCCCTTCTATTTAGCCAATGGCCCAATCCCAAAATATGCAAAAGTCAATGCAAATTCTCTACATTTGCTCTAAAAAAAAATACTCTGCTTCTAACTTTCCTTCCTGTCTAGTTGTGACAGATGTTTGCCGTCCCAGACGTTTCCCCCCCTGGTGTGGACAGGCCACTCTGTGGGGCAGTTGGGCAGTTATTGCCCTGGGAAACGCTCTTTCCATTTGGGCAGGTCACAGCTTCAGCCCCAGTGTTGCCATGATGTGGCTCATCTCCTGCTTCACCAGTTTCTTGTGCTCGTGTTTCATTTTGGAACCAATCAAGGTACACACACACACACACACACACACACACACACACACACACACACACACACACTCTCTCTCAGTGTTGGTCCCTCCTGTACAGTAACACTTGGTATTGAAACCCAGGTGAATCAGTTTCCCTGTGATTTTTTTTTATTAACATCATCTAAATTTGATCTAATGCAGGTGTTGTTCAAAAGTTGAATAGTTTAGAAAACTAAGGCCCGGGGGCCAGATGTGGATCGCCAAACTTTCCATATTTTACTGCTTATGTATTATTATTATCCTTCTGTCTTTTCTGTCTAGACAATACTACAGTATATGCATTTGAGCATTTTGACCTTTTTAAATACTTTACTGATAATTTATCCTAGTTCACACAAATATTCACAAATATCTTTCCAATCAGATTATAATTGTATTAAATATGAAATAAAATATTTTGTAAGCGCTAGACCACAGACAAAAATATTTTAAATGCAATCTCCTGTAAAAATGCAACTATTGTCTTTTGTTTTAGACATTTATTTTATATCCGATCTCAAATTCTATTCATTTTATATATAAATTTACATTTTATCCATCAAAATTTTCATTCATTTTCTTAAATATGGCAGTATACCTGTCCACAAGCAGTGCAGAGGAGAACATCCTTGTTGTGTCCTGGAATAATTGCCCACAAATTATGGGATGTGATGGGATGTCAGAAGACAACAATTAAGATTTTTAATTTTTCTTTAGAAATTTGTAAAAACATCATCAAGGTAAATGTAATGTACAGCTGCCTCTGGAGATGTTTCATGTAAGGCAATGCCAATTACCGTAAAAAGGTCTAAGAGATTAAATTTTTCTATTTTAGTTTTTATCCTCAGTTTAATCCTGTCGCGAATTTACAAATAAATCATTTTGTGTAAATTTTATTCTTTTCACTGTTTCCTGTTGTTTTCACAGGTGATTTGTGAAGCCGTTTACTATGCAGTGTTTGTTCGTCGCCTGCGCCCAGAAGACCAAGATGTGCTGGTGGAATTCCCCCATGTGGAAAAAGTTGTCCAGAGAGTCCCCAGAGTGCGAGCGCCTCAGGGCTTCGCGCTGTCGCAGGCGCAGCATCAGGCCCGCAAGGTTAACATGCTGCACAACATGTTAAAGGTGGGTTTAAGGATTGTGGACCAACATCATGTGTCATGGGTTAAATCCTCAAGACAAGGAGTTGAAAGGATTTAAAATATTTCACAGAAATGTCATTGAATTAGTTTGTTATTTCAGCACTATTTCTGGTCAGGGCCACATTATGTGTGGATGCCATTGTTCTGAAGTTTTTTCCTACCCATGATATCTTCCTACCCGTAGTGAAAATTTATATCCATGTCTGAATTTTTCCTATCCATAATATTTTCCTACCCTCTGTTTCAAAGGAGGTAGCATCATTTTTTTAGATCTTAAAGACCCGTAATGTCTCTCAGCTTTAAAAGTGAGGGTAGGTGTATATTATGGGTGTTGCAACCTGAGGGCCGCCCTGGTGGCGAGGCCCGGGGCTGCAGTCCCTACAGCTGTTTGTTGCTCTGGTTTGTACCTGTAACTAAACATGATTTTTTTTTTATAACTTGACAAACATTTTTTAACAGAATTATTATTTTTTTTTTTATTTTCAGAATTTTCTGCTTTATATGCTTTTCCTGCTGGTGGTTTTACTCCTCAACTACTCCGACTCTGCCAAAGACGCACACAGCCTTCGACTGCACACTCAGTTGCAACAAGCACTTCAACGATCTGGATATCACAACATTAGCAGGTACTAACGCATGATGTTTGGATTGTTTTTTCTTTATGTCGCTAAGTTGGACCTTAACACTTTGAATCTGGATCTTCTGGAAATTTGTAATTTTATAAATTATATATATTTTTTAACCCTCTTTTACATTCTTGTTATAGTAATACTTCCTATTTTTCTTTGCTAAAGTTTTTTTTTTGGAATTACATTTTATTCCTGCATCAAAATTGTCCTTTTATTTTCTCGTACCATAAAATATAAATGCATGTGATTGAGGTTTGAGGTTTGTAACCTTCGTGTGTCTGACTTTTTTAGCAGAGAATGTGTCTTGACGTGGCTTAATGAGTCGCTGTTGCCGTGGTTACTAGATGATTCTGCTCTTCTAAGGAACACTGGGACTGTGCTGCTCGGCACAGTGAAGATGCAACAAATCAGCAACAGCTTAGGTGAGACTTTATTTGGCCAAAAAATACTGACATAAGAGTAACATCCCATTTATTGACTCCATACATGGACAAAACTGGTTACCTTTGTGTATTCAGTCTTTTCTTATTTTAATAATTAAACTGATTAAAGTGTCTTATATATACACACACACATATATATATATTTTAAATTGGTAATTTTCTTATTACTAAAATTGAGTATTTGTCATTATGTCTCAACTCTGTTACATTGTCCCCTAATTAGAAATCATTGAAAATTTTATCAAATGATCATGATTTTTTTTATCAATTAATTTGTATTTTTCTGTGAAAAAGGAAAACGCCAGCAAGTAAGTTTCTGTGGCAAATAAGTGTTTGACATTGTTCTGAAGTTTTTTCCTACCCGTATTAAGTATTTGACACAGTAACTTGGCGAGTCAAACAATTTTAATGTTAAACATTTTTAATTAAATTTAAATATTCAAACATATTGGTGAGTCAAACTATTTAAATACTTGGCACAGAAGCACATTGTAAATGTACCAGACCTTTCTTTGATTTCTTATTGTGAAAATCTTGAAAATCACAGGTTGATCAAAGACTTAAACTAACTTCCTTTTATGTTTTTCTTCCTGTGACTTTTTTGCCCAGGCCACAGAGCACGATGGGGTTTTTTGGGAAGCGATAAGACAATGTCTTCACACGAAGAGACTCATAATTTCTCAGCTTTTATTACCAATGATAACTGGTGAGTAAACAGTGATATTTTGACATTAACTGTGACTCTGTCGTGTGTCTCATGTTTTACTTTATACCTTTATACCACCTCTGTCTTAGGGGACAGCCCGTCAATCAAGACAACATGGATTACAACGTTGAGATGGTTCATCAGTTCAACGGCAGCTTGGAGGAAGCTTCTTATTCCTTCCTGCAGCTGAAGAACCCGCTGTGGCTCAACCTCAGGTATAAGACATGGACGTCATGTTAATGCAGTGATAATGATGCTACATGGGGGAGACTCAAAAGTTACCTTTAACCGTATCCTGAGTGGAGAAGTGGGTCCACAAGGGTCCACTGTGGCTGCAGGTTTGGTTCCAAGTTATTCAGGTCCAGTGGTTGACCAATCAGCTGTCAGGAGACTCGGATCAGTCAGGTGTTCTACCTGAAATCTGCTGCCACAGCAGAAGTCTGACACATATGCGTTACCAGATCACAGGGGCAGCAGTCTCCAGTCTTTTGAGCTAAAAAAACTTCCTAGAAAATCATATGTGTCAAACTCAAGGCCTGGGGGCCAAATGCGGCCCACTAAGTCACTTTGTTTGGCCCGTAGGATCTCACAAAGCATTTCAGATCGTAAATGCAGCAGGGTTTTTTTTTAACGTCATGAATAAAAAAAAGATGTTATTGCACAGCAATAACCAATATTGTTATGTATATAAATAGTAATAAACTTCAGTAACATGTATTAATGTGTATTGGAGTAGTAGTAGTAGTAGTAGTAGTAGTAGTAGTAGTAGTGTTTTGTTGTTGTGGCCTCCTGGTAAAAATGACTTTGACATCATTGACCTACAAGATCGTAGATACAGGACGTTCTTCCACTGAAACACTTTATTTACAAAGTTACAGTAAATGTCTCCAAGGACAAACATGTCAACACCCAAATGTCCTCCACTCCCAATGTGCTAATCCCGGAGTCCGTCTCCTGTTTGGCAAACAAACAATCAATAAACACAAAGGTACTTTCCAAGGAGACACAGGTGGACAAGTCCCCACTACTGAGTCTAACTCTCTGGCCTTAACCCTACCATGGAGTGTCCTCTAATTACTTCAGGCTGGAGGACGTCTCCTCCTTTGGACCAATCAGCCAATCGAACCAAGTTTCTTTATTGATTTTTTTTTCCCACAGAATTCATACTGTGTCAGTGAAGTTCTCCCTCTACAACATCAACACCAACCTCCTGGCTGTCTTCTCCTTCCTGTTTGAGTTCCCAGTGTCGGAGCAGGTCCAGTCCAGTCTTGACCTTCACGTTTTCACTTTGCGTCTCATCACAGGACTCGACCTTCAGCTTCTCCTGATGGTAACTCCGATCAAGTCGTCTACGTTCACACAGTATTTAATGTCACATATGTATTTATTGTTGTATATATTTGTGTCCACTTCCCTTGAGTCTTTTTTTTGTTGTTATACTGAGGATTATTTTACACTTTTTAACGATTGGACAATTAGAAATTATTTTCTTTGGCAATTCAGTGGAAATGACAAAAATATTTTGAAGTCCATCAACGCTGACTTTACATTTGTTGTCTTGTTTTCAGATCATTGTGTTCATCCTGGTGCTGTATTTCCTGGTAAATGGGATCTTGACTTTCTCCAAAGAGGGTTACCGCTATTTCCTGTCCGCCTGGAGACTCGTAGGCGTCTGTAAACTGGCTCTTGCTGCCACTTTGTGTGGACTGCACCTAAGTTGCTGCGTCACAGCCAGGCAGCTGTGGGTTTCATACCTGAAGCACCTGAGGGACGACTTCACAGACTTCTACCCTCTGGCCAGAATGACTCGCTTGTACTCAGTCATGTCTGCGTTGCTGTTGTTCATACTGGTGCTAAAGGTACGAAGAAGATGTTTGGATGAATGCAGCAGTTGAAGTGCTTTGCATGTTTTATTTCCGTGCTCAACTGTGATAAACTGTTTGTCTTTTTTAACATCAAAGTTAATAGTTACTTCTCCAAAAAAAGCTCTGAAGGTAAAGAAGAAGTAACTGAGTTATTAGACACTGTACAATCACAATAAAGGCCAAAACTACACAGATAAGTAAAGGAATTAATTATATTTGTTGCATCTAAACACACAAATTTGCAGCTTTGGTCTTTTTTATTGGTTCCAGAATAGATATACTTGTTTTTGTTATTGCAACCTTTAATTAAAGGAGATATACTAAACTAAAAACATTTAGTTTAAAGGAATTTTTAGAAAAAGTCCAGACCAGGCATGGGCAAACTAAGGCTTGCGGGCCAGATGCAGCCCGTTAAGCTTTTCAATGTGGCCCGCCAACCTTATCTAAATTAAATAATTTATTTATACTATCATTATATTTCTGCCTTTTGCCTGCAATGATGCTCTTCCTCAGTAGATGGCGCCATAAATAGTATTAGAACTTAAGGAATTCTAGGTTTTATCATGACTTTTACCTGCCATTTATTTTCAATTCAAACAAAGGATCCATCTTTCAGCTCTGGACTTGGTCCCTGGGTCCAGTTTTAGGACCAATCGGGGCCCGCGAATCAAAAAGTTTGCCCACTTCCGGTTTAGACCATAAAGAAACTAAACCTGGTTTATTTGGATATTGGACATTTAACGAAAGGTGTTTAAATAAAATGTAAATTAATTCTTTTTTTCTGAAAACAACAAAATCACAGTAAAACGTTGATTAAGGAATGTTTTTATTTTTTTAATCAATGCTAAGATTTCTCTCTTTTCTCTCTGATTCTTGTAGGCGTCCCATCAGCTGCGATTTCTCCGAGAGTGGGCGGTGTTTGGCAGGGCTCTACGGCACTCCGTGTGGGAGCTGCTGGGAGTCATTGTGGCTCTGGTGTTGGTGATACTTGCTTACTCACACACAGGACATTTGGTGAGTACTTTTTTTTCTGGCCTGTTTTATTGTGTAAATATTGCAGTACAATATTGTCAAAAACACATCAGTGTGAAGGACAGACTTTGTTTCCACAGAATCACAGATAATATTGATAGATTTTTAACATTTCTGGTCTCATGTTAACAGTTTCACTGACTGTGGATCATTGATTTGTATCGATAGTCAATAAAGTTTTACTTAAATCTAAAAATCTCTCCTCCTCCTCCTCCTCCTCCTCCTCCTCCTCCTCTCTGTCTCTCCTCCACTGCAGCTCTTCCACACTGTCCTGGATGGTTACAACAGTGTCAGCTCCTCTTGTCTGTCTTTGCTGAGGGCCAGTGGTCCAGGCTGGTTTTCACCGGGTTCACGTTCACCAATGACCAATCCTTCTGGCACATTGTCGTCGCTGGTGTTTCACACAAGCTTCTCTGTGTTTCACCTGATGCTGTTGTGTCTGATCATCTCTGTGCTGCTGAGGAATTACCGCCGCGCACGAGCAGAGCTCTACTGTGTGTCTGTGGATCTTCAGGACTACGAGATGGTGGAGCTGTTCCTCAGACGGCTCAAAATGTGGATGGGTCTCAGCTCTGCTAAGGAGGTACATGGTTTTTGTCTTTATTTTCTCTTGGGGAGCAAAGGCGCTGGAACCAATTCAAAGTGGGAATGAGTTTGTTGGAAAAGATGCATCAGGTTATAATTTAAGGGGTGAAAAAGATTGTCCCCCGAGATTTTTTTGCACATCAGTGCTGATCTCCAAACAGTGTGTTTCAGTGTATTATGTTTTTTTTGTCTTGAAACTATTTAAAAGCAGAGTGCAGCAGAGAAGTTTGAAGTATTTTCCTACCTGTAGCAAAAATCTATAGTCAAACCTGAAGTTTTTTCCTACCCTTTTTTTAAACGGTGGAAACGAGATATTATGAGTGTTTGAAGTAGAGTAAAATTAGTTTAAGCCTAAGACTTAAGACTTCTACTGAATTTAGTCACTTGACATCACCGACCTGAGCCCATTCTGTTAATCTGGCCTTAGAAACAGTCCTGTCTCTTATACACATC
>JAFBJS010057648.1:90461-104835 GCA_016785265.1 Paraplagusia blochii
CTGTGTATTCCATTTACTTTCTCACCTCTGTACTGGTTGCGATAAAATACTTTTGGACCAAGTTAAATGTCTGGAGTCCATGTCCAGTATGTCAAAGTCACATCAAAATGAAGTCATTGAGCTCTATATTGGGAACCTGTCTCTTATACACATCTGCAATAAAGAGACCGCTTTTCAAAGTGGGAATGAGTTTGTTGGAAAAGATGCATCAGGTTATAATTTAAGGGGTGAAAAAGATTGTCCCCCGAGATTTTTTTGCACATCAGTGCTGATCTCCAAACAGTGTGTTTCAGTGTATTATGTTTTTTTTGTATTGAAACAATTTAAAAGCAGAGTGCAGCAGAGAAGTTTGAAGTATTTTCCTACCTGTAGCAAAAATCTATAGTCAAACCTGAAGTTTTTTCCTACCCTTTTTTTAAACGGTGGAAAAGAGATATTATGAGTGTTTGAAGTAGAGTAAAATTAGTTTAAGCCTAAGACTTAAGACTTCTACTGAATTTAGTCACTTGACATCACCGACCTGAGCCCATTCTGTTAATCTGGCCTTAGAAACAGTCATGTGACTGTAGAAATGACATCATCACAAATCCATTGAAAACATGGATCTTTATTTCAGCGGGAATTCTACAGTTTGTTTCCTTCCATAGTTTCTATTGATCATATAAGGGAAAAAAACAAACCAAGGACAAACCTTTTCTCGGAGCCAAAATTACAGCAACATTTTTTTTCTTCTTTCTTATCATAATGTAACGGCTGCTGTGTTTGTGTCCAGTCCAAAAAGTTGGGATGGAAATGCACCCGTTTCTAGCATCTATTCTGGGACGTTACGTTGGTGTCATCGTGCCAATTTGTTTTTAAAATCAACATGCACTTTTTTTCTGTTTTTCTCTCTCTAGTTTCGTCACAAGGTTCGCTTTGAGGGTATAGAGATGCCACCATCACGTTCATCATCCACCAGCGACTGCAAATCCCTGTGTTTGCCTCCACTCGATGGTCCAGACTCTCCTTCCACTCCAGACAGTGTTGACGCCGGCTCCGAGGCCTCATGGCGTCCAGCTTCCTCCAGCCCTTGCAGTCTGACTGAAGCTCCGGGGATGAACTCTGGCCTTGGATTAAACTTGGGTTTGGGCCAGAGCCCTGGGTTGGTGGTCGGTGGTACGACCTGGAGAGAGAAGGTGGAGACTGAAGCGTCTCTAAAGAGACTCCTACCTACTCTGGAGGCGTTGCTGCAGCAGCTCGACCGTGTCACGGTGGCGACGGCAGATCTGTACCACCTGGAGTGTAAACTGGAGCGGGCGCAGAGGAAAACGAGGCAGTGGGAGAGAGAGAGAGCGGGTGGAGATCAGGAAAGGGGTGAGGTGGCTTATGGGAGAAAAGGTGGGAAGAGAAACAAAGACTCCGCTGGACGGAAGGAGACGAAGAACGGTAAAGAGAAGCACAGAGGACACAGAGAGGGTAAAAGAAATGATAAACTTAACCGTTCAAAAGACAATGGACACCTGGGAAAAATTCCCGTAGCTACACCTGTCCCCTCATCAAAGCCCAGGGCGACTCCGGCCTCAGCGCTCGCTCTTTCTCCTCAGTTACCAGGCAGAACCTCAGTGTGTGAAAGACCTCTCACAACAGTCACAGATACATCTGTCCCTGAATCCAACCCTGAGTCCTCAGAAAGCCCTCCTACCCCCATCCCGACCCAATTGTCCCAAATGTCAGCTTCGTACCCCTGCGTCTCTACGCCCTGTGTGTCCACCCCTTGTCCTACAGCATCCCAGGACTGTGACCCCCCCAAAAAAAGAGAAACATTTTCTGCCTCCAGTCTGTTCAACCACCCTGCCCACACCACCATAATACCAACATGCAAAAGAAAGCGCAAGC
Source organism: Paraplagusia blochii (assembly GCA_016785265.1). NCBI lineage: Eukaryota > Metazoa > Chordata > Actinopteri > Pleuronectiformes > Cynoglossidae > Paraplagusia > Paraplagusia blochii. The sequence continues at coordinate 92,337 of JAFBJS010057648.1, forward strand.
CGCCCCCCCTTAAAAATAAAGTCCACCCCAACGTAGACAGACACAGTCCGGGACACCCAAAGTTCTGAGACTCCAAGGAACGACTGAAGAAGAGCGGGAAGAAATTAGAGGAAGCTGAACCAAAAGACTACTAATGACCAAATATCACTTTTTAGCTAAGACCCCCAAAATACCAGGTGCAGGTCACCTGGTCAGCTTTCGCAATGTTCTGAAAACCAAGGCTGTCTGACCCGACATGTCCCTGGTGGCCATGGAGGACCAGTGACAGAGTGGACGAATGTGGAAATGGGTTTTGTTTTGTATTTTTATGTTTTATTCCTTTGGTTGGAGACACGAGACCAGTTCTGGTTTCTAGTTTGGTTCTGGACTTATATTTGCATGTAGCTACACACAGTAATGTATACTGTATATGCACAGGTACAGTTGGGCCCAACAGTCTCTGCCAGTTTGAGTACTTTTCCTTTTTGTTGTATTTCATTCAGTATTTCCTACAGAAGCACTTTTAAATGTTGGTGTTATCGTCTTTAAATAATAAGGTCCGATCTTCAGTAATGTACTTAGTATCTGAAATGTTGGAAGAGTTTCATAAATGCTGTATCATAGCTCTGAATGCACCAAAGGTTTTTTGGGTTCGATCTTAATATTGCTATTGTATCCTGAGTTGACACATGCAGCAAGATTTCATTAAGCTTCTTATTAGCACTTTATATTTTGCTGGAGCGGACGCTCATCATACTTGGCTCTTATGTAAGTTTTCATTTCACATTGTCTTTTTATTATGTTATTGAATTTGATGTTTGCAGCTGCGTTGGTTTGTTGAATTGTCATTTGTTAATGTTAACAATAATGTTCATTTATTCCTCATGGTCGACAAAACTCAGGGAAATATCGCTCTCCAATTTTCTGAGTCGACTCTTGGTGACTGTAACAGAACTCTGCAGAATCACATCACCTAAATAAAAGAAAATAAATCCAATTACTGTAATTATGCAAGGGCGGACTAACAGAATGGACTAAAGGTGCTGCTGTCATGGGCCTCACCACCAGGGGGGGCCAAGTGACAAAAATTAGTGTACGTGGTACTTATTTTACTTATTTTACTCCACTTCAAACACCAATAATATCCATCTTTTAAAGGTGTTAGAGAGATATTTTGGGTGTTTAACATCTTTGGAATTATGCTGCCACCTTTAACAATATTTATTGATGCACAGTTTTCGGCTTTTGAAGGGACTCGTACACCTGCCGTGACCGGGACACGATATAAAGGGCCTCACCCCGGTACTCAGATAGTGTTAATCCGGTCCTGTAATTATGAGCAGGTAAACTGATGTAATATATGCACAGCCATAATTGAAGGACGCCACCAGGAGTTGATTTGTGGGCGGGACAGTCAGAACAGGAAGGAAATGACAGTACGTCTTAGAAATGTAATCATTTAAAAAACACAAAAACAAGTGTAAATGTTCTGTTTCGTATTTGTTCTCGTTGTCGTGTCATGTGACTGCGACGTGTTTGATTTCACCCACTGACTGAACAGGTGGGATTGTGTCAGGAAGGACATTGTTGGTCAAAGGAAGTCCAAGCTCTATGTAAACTAGTCCACCAACCTTTATCAGTGAAGAAGCCAAAGTCAGACATTCTGTCCAGTCTGTCCTGCCTTTTTGATATTCACTATGTTACACTATGCATGTTGTTGCAATGTCTTCTGTGTCTCGCGTCACTATTATCGATTTTTGTTTTGCAAACGTGTTCAAATTTTCTTTGTAAATATTTGTTTTCTGATTTTGTGTCTCTTCATTTTGCTCCCAGTTACTTTTCTGTTTCATGACAAAGTCAAATGAAGTATTTGACCGCTGGGTGGTGCCAGATTTCAAACATTACAATCACTGCTCTGTGCTTGAGATCAATGAAGGTTTCGTTTGGTGTTTGTGCAGTGGTGTGAATCACAATTCTCTTGACTTCCTGTAGGGGCACAATAACAGTCTGATTCATTTTATTGACTGTCAATAAAGCAATTCAAATCATGTGACTTTGGACTTTGTGCTGTGATAAAGGACATTTCAGTCTCTTTTGGACTCAATTCTCCCAGCGCAGAACAACAACAGCAGACCAGTGAGTTCTTCCCGTTTGACAGAACCGACCATCGACTCACAATAACATGACCCTTCAGCTGTCAGCAGAAATGATGTCCACCAGACGTTAATGTGATTTTTCACCTGCAGGTTTTCTTTGGAGTAACAGTTTCTTTTATTTTCTCAGACTGATATTTTTGGAAAATGAGTCTTTCCACAAAGGAAGGGGACAGAGAAAGTGCAGCGTCTCCAGGACCCAGCTGTCTGTCTGTGAAGACAGAATGGTCCATGGGTCACCGTCCAGACTTCAGTCTTGGACCCAGACCTTCAGACACAGGGTAAGACACTGGTCCATTTCCCACAGAGCTTTAACACATTTTCCCACCTACATTGTCTTCCTGTTCATTGGATATTTATTGAAACTAATAAAGTATCACTCAGTGTTGGTTTGTAAAAAATAATATTTCCACAACAATAACATAGGAAATATATATATATATATATATATAATGAAAAGAAGAAAAATAATGTGTTTTTATTAATAGTACAACTATTATTTTATTGTTGTTATGTTAATTACAATATATTTGGAAGCTCTTGTGATATGATAACAATCATTGTTAATAATATTTTTAGTACAATGTATAATAAGTATAAGTTTAATGTATCATTATAAGTATAACGATAAAACCAGATACTACCAGAGGCCCCTCCCATCTCGTCTGTAAGTCATTGTTGAATATTGTTCATTTCTCTGTGATAAATCACAGCTGGTCATGTGGGTTATTCTCCATAAAAATGTTCTAGCAGTTGTGACAAGGAAGTGGGAACAGAGTCTCCAGGACCCAGCTGTCTGTCTGTGAAGACAGACTGGTCCATGGGTCACCGTCCCGACTTCAGTCTTGGACCCAGAGCTTCAGACACAGGGTAAGGCTTTTACTGGACTCTGGTCCAGTCAATTATTAACTTAACACTAGTTTTTCAGGTTCTAATCCTCCAGCTGCCAGGTCACCACTCAGGTTCTCTAACATCTAGTGGGTCCACCACTCACAGGAAGGCTGACAGTGTGGAGCAGTGTGATTTGGGTGGCAGTTGTGGAGACTGCTGCCCCTGAGACCCAGTCATAGAATATCTTCACTTTGTCTTTACTGTGTGAGATGTTTATGTTATAATTTTACGTATAGTTTTTTTTTTCCTATTAAAATACAATTTATCTTCGTTTGGTTGCACAAAAATCACCCAATAGTTTTGCACCTCATTCATATACGTGTCTGTGTCTTAGTGACGTGTGGAGATGGTGGAGCTCAGTGGACCAGGAAGAAAGAAGCTCCACTGGTTTGTAGACACTTATTCACATTGTGATCTTTCTGGGACTTGGAGAGTTCTGACAGCAGCTCGTTCTCCACCTGTGGGTTTGTTAGAAGAGTTCATCCACCTGAGTCTGTTTTGTACAGCACTGAGTTGTTGTTGACTCCATTTCCTGAAGGACAATATTGAACCATCATCAGATAAACAACATTCTGTTTAGTGTTTTAACATATTCAGGTGTTCCCACAACTCAAGATTAGATGATAATAATAATAAAAAAAGATCTTCTTCTTCTCCTTTCAGCTTGTCCCTTTTCCAGGTGTCTCCACAGTGAATTAAAGTTTTCCTGGTAGATAATAATAAAAAAAGATAAGATAAGAATTTCCCCACACTATAACAGCAGGAGGACAGACATGTGGCTACAGCAGGGTAGTTAGATATTAAATATTAAAGTAATAAAGTAACTGAAGTTACAGTGTGTGTAGGACTGTACGGACAGACAGACAGACAGACAGGCAGACAGGCAGACAGACAGACAGACAGACAGACAGACAGACAGAGAGACGTCCACAGAACCTATAAAACACTATGGTCACAGTGAAAGGTTCATATCTTCTCCTCCATCACCATCACTGACTTCTTGCTGGTTCATACTCTACTTTATTAGAGTAACATTACTGTAGTTTGACGTAACGTCTACTAATCCTAGTCACTTCATCAGGAACCTGAGCCGTATTGTTGGAAACATCTGCTCTTCTTCTCTCTGACTTTTCTGATCGTCTTTCAGGAGACCTTGATCTGCAGAAGGTTGTAGAAGAACATAAGTTCAGTCTGAAGACGAGATGTGAACACGTGACTGAAGGAGCGGATGATCCAGGGAGTCGAACCCTCCTCAACAACATCTACACTGAGCTCTACATCACAGAGGGACAGAGTGAGGAGGTCAACACCCAACATGAAATCAAGCAGCTGGAGACTTTGTCCAAGAAGAAGGTCATTGCAGAGAATCCAATCCAGTGCTGTGACATCTTCAAAGCCTTACCTGTCCAGCAGGGGGCGATCAGAGTGGTCCTGACCAACGGTGTGGCCGGTGTTGGAAAAACCTTCTCAGTGATGAAGTTCACTCTGGACTGGGCTGAAGGTTTGGAGAACCAGGATGTGAGTCTGCTGGTTCTGTTTTCGTTCAGAGAGTTGAACCTGATCAGAGATCAGAAGTTCAGTCTTCTCCAGCTGCTCCAGGTTTTCCATCCAACATTAGAGAAGATCTCAGCAGAGAAGCTCACTGTCCTTCAGCTGTTGTTCATCTTTGATGGTCTGGATGAAAGCAGACTCTCCCTGGACTTCAACAACATGGAGGACGTGCATAAGTTCAGTCTGAAGACGAGATGTGAACACGTGACTGAAGGAGCGGACGATCCAGGGAGTCGAACCCTCCTCAACAACATCTACACTGAGCTCTACATCACAGAGGGACAGAGTGAGGAGGTCAACAACCAACATGAGATGGAGCAGCTGGAGACTGCTGCCAAGAAGAAGAAGATCAATGCAGACAAACCCATCAAGTGCTGTGACATCTTCAAAGCTTTACCTGACCAGCAGGGGGCGATCAGAGTGGTCCTGACCAATGGTGTGGCTGGTGTTGGAAAAACCTTCTCAGTGATGAAGTTCACTCTGGACTGGGCTGAAGGTTTGGAGAACCAGGATGTGAGTCTGCTGGTTCTGTTTTCATTCAGAGAGTTGAACCTGATCAGAGATCAGCAGTTCAGTCTTCTCCAGCTGCTCCAGGTTTTCCATCCAACATTAGAGAAGATCTCAGCAGAGAAGCTCACTGTCCTTCAGCTGTTGTTCATCTTTGATGGTCTGGATGAAAGCAGACTCTCACTGGACTTCAACAACATGGAGGTCTTGACTGATGTCACAGAGACGTCATCAGTCCATGTTCTGGTGACAAACCTCATCCAGGGGAACCTGCTTCCCTCAGCTCTCATCTGGATCACCACCAGACCTGCAGCAGCCAATCAGATCCCTCCTAGATGTTTGCATAGGTGGACAGAAGTACGAGGCTTCACTGATGACCAGAAGGTCCAGTACTTCAGGAAGAGGACCAGAGATGAAGAGCTGTCCAACAGAATCATCTCACATGTCAAAAAGACCAGGAGTCTCCACATCATGTGTCAGATCCCAGTCTTCTGCTGGATCAGTACCAAAGTTCTGGAGAACATGTTGACCTCAGAGCAGACAGAAGAACTGCCCAGAACCCTGACAGACCTGTACTCTCACTTCCTGATGGTTCAGACAAAGAGGAAGAAGAACAAGTACAGTGGAGGACAGGAGACGGGTCTGTTGGACACTGATGTTCTTCTGAAGCTGGGGAGGCTGGCGTTTGAACAACTGGAGAAGGGAAACATCATGTTCTACCAAGAAGATCTGGACCATTATGGTCTGGATATGACCCAGGCCATGGTCTACTCTGGAGTTTGTACTGAGATCTTCAGAAGAGAGAGTTTGATCTTCAAGAAAACTGTCTACTGCTTTGTCCATCTGAGCGTCCAGGAGTTTCTAGCTGCGGTCTACTTGTTCAACTGCTACGCCAACAGGAGGACGCAGGTACTGCAGGACTTCATTGGCTTCAGTAGCTATGACTCTTCTTTGAAACATTTCCTCAGTAAAACCATGGAGAAGTCCCTCCAAAGTCCAAATGGACACCTGGACCTGTTTGTTCGCTTCCTCTATGGTCTGTGTCTGGAGTCCAACCAGAGGATCTTAGGAGACCTGCTGGGTCAGACCTACTACGCTCCAGAAGTCATACCAAAGATCATGGAGGACCTAAAACATATGAACACGTCCAACATCTGTCCAGACAGAAGCATCAACATCTTCCACTGTCTGACAGAGTTGAAGGACCAGTCAGTTCATCATCAGATCCAGGAGTTCCTGAAGTCACAGGACAGAGAACAGGAAGTCTCTGAGATCCAGTGTTCAGCTCTGGTCCACATGCTGCAGATGTCAGAGGAGGTTCTGGAGGAGTTTAACCTGCACCAGTACAAGACGTCATTGGAGGGAAAACGGAGACTGATCCCAGCTGTGAGGAACTGCAGGAAGGCTCGGTGAGTTAGTGATCAATCAATCAATCAATCAACCAATCAATCAATCAACCAACCAACCAACCAACCAATCAATCAATCAATCAATCAATCAATCAATCAATCAATCAATCAATCAATCAATCAATCAATCAATCAATCAATCAATCAATAATCAATCAATCAATCAATCAATCAATCAATCACTATTGATTGATTAGTCAGTATTTGTTCCATTGATGGGAGGACAACATGAAGGTTCTGAGTCATCCAGGTCAAGGTCAAGTTTGAAGGGTTTAGTTTGGAAGGAAGGAAGGAGGGAGGGAGGGAATAAGGAAGGAAATGGATGGGAGGAAGGAAGGAACGAGGGAGGGAGCGAGGAAGGGAGGCAGGGAGGGAAGGAGAAAGGAAAGAAGAAGGGAGGGATGAAAGGAGGGAGTAAGGAAAGAAGGAAGAAAAGAAGGGAGGATGTTAAGGAAGGAAGGAAAGAAAGAAAGAAGGGAGGGAGTAAGGAAGGAAGTGGAAGTAGGTAGGGAGGAAGGAAGGGAGGGAGGGAGGGAGGGAAGAGAAGGAGAGGTACAGGAAAGGAAAGGAAAGGAAAGGAAAGGAAACTCCTCGTCATTGTGAATAACACCACTGCACACAACGAAATGTGCGAAGGAAGGAAGGAAGGAAGGAAGGAAGGAAGGAAGGAAGGAAGGAAGGAAGAAAAACTCCTTGTCATTGTGATTCACACCAATGTACACAATGGACACAATGTGAGTGGGGACGGTGCCATGCTCAATGGACCTCAGTTGTAACCTGGCAGTTGGTGGGTTTGAACTTGGGACCCTGTGGTCCCCAGTCCAGTTCCTCAGAACCACTAGGCCACTGTCCCCAACTGGACATTGAGTTTTTTGTGTAAATGTTCACCTCTGATCCAAAAAAGTTCAAAGTTTTTGTGGGGAGAAACATGTGACGTCTGTTCTTCTGTTCGTCTCCATTGACTGTAAACATCGTTCAGGTCACATGACCACGACTCTAACATTATTCTGACACGTTTGATGTTTTCTCACATCACAGACTGACCAGTCACCAAATCTCAGAGGGAGGCTGTGAAATCGTGGCCTCGGCTTTAAAGTCCAGTCCCTCACATCTGCTACAACTGGACTTGAGCTACAATTCGCTGGAGGATCCAGCAGTGGAACATCTGTGTTCTGGACTGAAGAGTCCACACTGTGGACTGAAGAGTCTGAGGTGAGTCCACAGACTGAAGCTGCTGTCCATGTACTGTCTCTGATGGACAAAGTGATGAATCCAATCCAGTCTCTCTGCTGGTCCTGGTTGGACTCGCACCTTCAGACTTGACCAGGTCAGATGTTGAAGCTGCTGCTCAATCCCAGGTGTTTCTTCTTTCAGGTTGGAGCTGTGTGGTTTGTCAGAGGTCAGCTGTTCTTCTCTGGCCTCAGCTCTGAGGTCCAACCCCTCCCATCTGAGGGAACTGGACCTCGGTGGAAACAGTCTCCATGATTCATCAGTGAAGGTTCTGTGTGGTTTTCTTCAGAGTCCACTCTGCAAACTGGAGACTCTGTGGTGAGTTCCAGATGATTCTTCTTCACACTCAGATGAACCACTGAGTGACTTCTAGTTCAAACCACCTTGTTTTTGTCAAATGGAACAAAATGTTTTTAGATTCACATGATTCAAAGTAGACTTTTCTGTCCTTCATCAATCTCCTCTTTGTCTCCTACCTGGTAGCTCCATCTCTAGGATCATTCTTCTACCAACGTGTCTCCACTGTCCCTCCTCTGAACATGTCCAAACCATCTCAATNNTTTTTCTCCAAACCTTCCTGTCTGTGTTGTCCCTCTAATCACCTCATTCCTGATCCTGTCCATCCTTGTCTCTCCTAAAGACAATCTCCTCCACCTCCACCTCTGTCTCCTGTCTTCTGTCTATTCCTAGTGTCTCTAGTCCATCCATCATGGCTGGTCTCTCCTTAGCTGACTCTCTTCTATCTCAGATCACTCCTGACTCTTTTCTTCATCCTGACTCCACTCTGTTCTTCTCCTCTCTTCATCTCCTCTGTTCCTTCTCATCTCTCCATGACATCTCCAATGTTCTGATCCAGTTTAATCTGATCTAAAACTATTTAGGATTTTTAAAAATCTAATCTTGTCTTGTTTTCTTTGTCTTCAGCTTGAAGAACTGCAGGTTGTCAGAGGTCAGTTGTTCTTCTCTGGTCTCAGCTCTGAGCAACAATCCTCTCCATCTGAGGGAACTGGACCTGAGCTGGAACAGCCTCCACGATTCATCAGTGGAGGTTCTGTGTGGTTTCCTCAAGAATCCCATCTGTAAACTGGAGATTCTGTGGTGAGTTCACTGACTCTGTGGTGAGTTCACTGACTCTGTGGTGAGTTCACTGACTGTTACTATAAATGTGAAGCAGTTTCAACACTCGATTATAAATGAAATGATTTTACTTCAAAACTCTATTTTGTTGCACTTTGTTTTCTATCAAATGGTTTCACATGAATAAAAATGTATTTTTTTGTTATTATTATTTATTTAATGACAGACTTGGGATCTGCTGAGTGAAGTGTGTTTTCATCAGATTATAATCCAAACTAATCTGATTATGTAAATTTCATTATAACTATTTCACCAACTGTTTAATTAAAAGTTACATTTTTTTACTGATTATATTTTGTCTCCTGGTAATGTTTTATGAGTTTATCTGAATTTACGGCATTAAAATATTCTAATCTAACCTAATTTAATCTGTTAACAATGTTGATCCAGTTCAATCTGTTTGTGTAAAATCTGACCTAAATGATACTTTTAGAATCTGGTCTAATTTAATTGTACTAATAATTAATCCACTTTTCTTCTTCTTCATTTAGGTTGGAGAGCTGCAGGTTGTCTGTGATCAGCTGCTCTTCCTTGATATCATCTCTGAAGTCCAACCCCTTCCATCTGAGGAGACTGGACCTCAGTGGAAATGAGCTTCAGGATTCAACAGTGACGGCTCTGTTTGATCTGGTGGAGAATCCAAACTACAGACTGGAAGATCTGAAGTCAGTATAAAGTTTCTTCTCCTCAGTGTTGTTCTGATAGGAGAAGGTTGAACATTGTGCATATGTTAAGGATTTTTGTGAACAAGTTCCCGTGGGCTCACCAAGCCTCACAATATGGTGCAGTGTGATTTGGGTGTCAGAAAGTGACACTGACTTGTCTCCTCTGGTGTCTGTCGTCTTCTCTGCACAGGTGGAAGTCCTGAACCTCATGAAGATCTGATTGTCAATGCACTTGGTCCATGAACAAGAAGGAATGTTCTCTGTGTGTACAACTCACCAAAGCACAAGTCACTCACCTTTACTTGGACTCTGGCGCAGTCATGTGACCTAAGAACCAATCATCGCTCTCGCACATTTACACACATGCATTCAAACATCATGTTAAAAGCAAATGAAGAGAATTTCTGAGAAACTGTTGGTAGTTGTTTCAACTTTCTGTTGTAATAATTTGTTTGGTTTTTTTTTTCTAGTGTTTGCATCACGGAAAAAACGCTGTTTTTGTTACTGCTCAAATATGTGTGTTATCTGCTCAAATATCATATAAAACACTAAATGTTAAATAAAGTGAAATAAAAGTGCTTTCTTGAGTTATTTAAATATATGGATTTATTTAGAACCTGGTAACTGAGAAGATCTCCAAGTGGTGTAACAAATGAATGCATTTTTAGTCATTTTTAAGAAAGAAATTTATTTTTGGAGATTACTTCTGAATCTTATGAGGACAGTATTTCACAGTAATCACTAGTCTCCAAACCAAAAAATTAAAAAATTTTACAATTTTACCACCAAAATATAAATAACTAAGTATTTTAAGACAAATGAATGCATTTTAAGTCATTTTTAAGAAACTTTTATTTTTGGAGATTACTTCTGAATCTTATGAGGACAGTATTTCACAGTGATTAGTAGTTTCCAAACCAAAAAACTATAAAATTTCACAATTTTAACCACCAAAATATTAATAACTAAGTAATTTAAGACAAATTAATGCATTTTTTGTCATTTTTGAAATACTTTTATTGTTGGAGATTACGTCTGGATCTTATGAGGACAGTATTTCACAGTGATCACTAGTCTCCAAACAAAAAAATTATGCATTTTCCCAAATTTAACCACCAAAATGTTAATAACTAAGTATTTTAAGACAAATGAATGCATTTTAAGTCATTTTTGAAATACTTTTATTTTCGGAGATTACTTCTGGATCTTATGAGGACAGTATGTCACAGTAATCACTAGTCTCCAAACCCAAAAAAAAAATTTTTTCACAATTTTATCCACCAAAATATTAATAACTAAGTATTTTAAGACAAATGAATGCATTTTAAGTCATTTTTGAAAAACTTTTATTTTCGGAGATTACTTCTGGATCTTATGAGGACAGTATTTCACAGTGATCACTAGTCTCCAAACACAAAAATTTTAAATTTTTACAATTTTAACCACCAAAATATGAATAACTAAGTATTTTAAGACAAATGAATGCATTTTTAGTCATTTTTGAAAAACTTTTATTTTGGGAGATTACTTCTGGATCTTATGAGGACAGTATTTCACAGTGATCAGTAGTCTCCAAACCCAAAAAAAAATTTTTTTCACAATTTTAACCACCAAAATATTAATAACTAAGTATTTTAAGACAAATGAATGCATTTTAAATCATTTTTGAAAAACTTTTATTTTCGGAGATTACTTCTGGATCTTATGAGGACAGTATTTCACAGTGATCACTAGTCTCCAAACCAAGAAATTATGCATTTTCCCAAATTTAACCACCAAAATGTTAATAACTAAGTATTTTAAGACAAATGATTAAGACAAATGAATGCATTTTTAGTCATTTTTGAAAAACTTTTATTTTGGGAGATTACTTCTGGATCTTATGAGGACAGTATTTCACAGTAATCACTAGTCTCCAAACCCAGAAAAAATAATTTTTCACAATTTTAACCACCAAAATATTAATAACTAAGTATTTTAAGACAAATGAATGCATTTTAAGTCATTTTTGAAATACTTTTATTTTCGGAGATTACTTCTGGATCTTATGAGGACAGTAATTCACAGTAATCACTCGTCTCCAAACCAAAAAAAAAAATAAAAATTTTCACAATTTTAACCACCAAAATATTAATAACTAAGTATTTTAAGACAAATGAATGCATTTTAAGTCATTTTTGAAATACTTTTATTTTCGGAGATTACTTCTGGATCTTATGAGGACAGTATTTCACAGTGATCACTAGTCTCCAAACCAAAAAATTATGCATTTTCCCAAATTTAACCACCAAAATGTTAATAACTAAGTATTCTAAGACAAATGAATGCATTTTTAGTCATTTTTGAAAAACTTTAATTTTCGGAGATTACTTCTGGATCTTATGAGGACAGTATTTCACAGTAATCACTAGTCTCCAAACCCAAAAAAAATAATTTTTAACAATTTTAACCACCAAAATATTAATAACTAAGTATTTTAAGACAAATGAATGCATTTTAAGTCATTTTTGAAATACTTTTATTTTCGGAGATTACTTCTGGATCTTATGAGGACAGTATTTCAAAGTGACCACTAGTTTCCAAACCAAAAAAATATAAATTTTTCCAAATTGAACCACCAAAATATTAATAACTAAGTATTTTAAGACAAATGAATGCATTTTTTGTCATTTTTGAGAAACTTTTATTTTCGGAGATTACTTCTGGATCTTATGAGGACAGTATTTCACAGTAATCACTAGTCTCCAAACCCAAAAAAAATAATTTTTCACAATTTTAACCACCAAAATATTAATAACTAAGTATTTTAAGACAAATGAATGCATTATAAGTCATTTTTGAAAAACTTTTATTTTCGGAGATTACTTCTGGATCTTATGACGACAGTATTTCACAGTGATCACTAGTCTCCAAACCAAAAAATTATGCATTTTCACAAATTTAACCACCAAAATGTTAAAAACTAAGAATGTCGAGA
>JAFBJS010057649.1:9263-52163 GCA_016785265.1 Paraplagusia blochii
AGGATCATTCTTCTACCAATGTCTCCACTGTCCCTCTTCTGAACATGTCCAAACCATCTCAATCTGTCTTCTCTAGCTTTTTCTTCAAACCCTCCTGTCTGTGTTGTCCCTCTAATGTCCTCATTCCTGATCCTGTCCATCCTTGTCTCTCCTAAAGAGACCTCAGCATCTTTAACTCTTCCACCTCCAGCTCTGTCTTCTGTCTCTAATCCATCCATCATGGCTGGTCTCTCCACCGTCCCTTCACCTTATCTAATTCTCTTCTATCACAGATCACTCTTTGACACTTTTCTCCAGTTAAGAAACTTAATACACTTACAGTGGGTATTATTTCCTGTCTCTATAGAACTGTAGCACAGACAATGACAAAGCACCTAATTATTATGACATTGTATTTAGTGGTGGAAATACAGATTCTTATCATGAAATGACATTCAGATCATGTGCGTTCTTTTTTGTTTATTCGTGACTAAACCAGTGAATGCCATTCATTCAGAGCTTTAACAGGAATATAATTTTGGATGCCAGTTGCTGATCAGCAACATCTGGAGGATGTTAAATATTAAACAATACATAAAAGCAAACTGCAATATTCTGCTCTACTATACAGTATGCAGCCTTGTCACCCCTGAAAAGTGCTTCTCAAACAAATGAGCACAAAAACATGACTCACTTCTGTGCCTGACCTTCTGCTTCCATTGTCTGTGGTCCCATTAATGCTTTTCACCATTGCTTACCTCAGACAGCCTGCATCAGGCACCACAGTTAGCAACAGAGCTCCCTCTAGAGGGCAAACGGGGGCCCTGGACTATGATAGGGAGGCTATTTTTGTCCATTTGTTTGCGTTCCACAATAGCTCTACAGATAAGAACAATGAAGAATAGAGACGAAGATGTAATCACAGACGCAGTCTTCCGTTTGCTGCGTGTCCGTCACTGTTCTGGAGCATGGATAGACCAGGACGGAGCAGGGAACTTCAGCAGTCTCCCCTACAGTTGGACAACAGCAGATGATCAATTTGCCCAACAGTAAAACACTCTGGACTTTATGGAGTTTCTCTTCTTTTGTATCCCGTCTGTTGCTTCAGATGGATGGAATGCACCTATGGGGCAGAGTCCGAGTCACTGAATTAAATTTTGAGCCGAGTCCAAGTCACTGAAAACCATGTTATTATGGAGTCCTGGAGGTCTTAACGTCAAATCACTAAGGAAAATATTGAGTCCAGTCCTCACAGTTTCAAGCCTCAATGTTGAGACAAATTTTAACATCCTGAGGCGAAAACACAGACAAAACCTCTCTATGTAGACACCTAATTAAAAAACAGATACTGCTCTAAGGAATTGGCTTTCTTTATTTTTTCTCTAAGGTACGGCTTCTGTTTAATAAAACATCTTTTCATTTTATCAGGTTAAATGCTAGACCTGACAGGAACCAGTGTATAGATGTGTTTATTTCACACACATTTGGCTGTAGACACATTTAAGAACTAGCGCCACCTGCTATTTTAGTCTGACACACTTGTACAAAAACAAATGGTGGCCTGCATTTGGTCCGCGGGCCTCGAGTTTGACAGATATGCCCTTGAAGCAGGGCTGGGCAATTACCTTGCCTCGTGGGCCATGTCAGGGGAAGAGTAAAATAACGAATAAAGGCTTAAATACTTTTAGCCTCTTCTACACTAGTTATTGGGGAAATGTGGGCTTTGCAGTAAAAAAGGTCGAAGGATGATGATGATAGTATAAATGAAAAGAAAGATTTGGACAAGTTTGGCGGGCCACATTCGGCCCCACGAGCCTTAGTTTCCCCAGGTTTGTTACTAAAGTTTGGTAACAAATTCATGCTTGTTCAGAGTCCACAGCCCGGGTTTTGGGAACCTCTTCAATTAACTCTGATGTCCGTTGTCAACAAACTCCTTCTTCCTTCCACGTGTGTTTATTTCACACACATTCAGGCACCAGCGCCACCTGCTATTTTAGTCTGACACACTGATCTCCAGCAACAGGTGACTGTCCACAGCTGTCCACTGTAAAGAGACAGCTGAACAAGCAAGAAAAGAACGCCAAGAAATCCTCCCGGTATTGACTGACTGGTGCGGGGCTACAAGTCAGGACAAAGCACGACACCAAGTTCAACACAAACAAACTGGTTATACAATAACGACAGCGTCAGTAACACAACAGCAACGTCATCCAGCTGCGTTCTCCGCTCCATCACCACCGACACACAGGAGCTGCTGTTCACGTTTCACAAAAATCACCGACCAAACAAACAAAACTCTGGTTTGACTTTTTCCCCTCACGAACAGAACAGACATTGACAACGAGTGACGTCACGGTCTCCCCGAGTTAACGCTAAGCTAACGGGCTAACGCGTCAACTGTCAGTAGATTAAACCGCGAAACGTGAACATGTTCCGTTCTACCGACAGGTTGGAGTCACAGACACAAACTTTGTCCGTATACATATCGTAAAAATAACGTTGAACTCACTCACTGTGATACATACGCAAATAGCTTAAAGCTGTTGACTAGTTCCAACGCCAAAAACTAGCAGAGTGGCGTCAATGGCATCCGTGAAGAAACTTAACGGCAGATTGTAGCGAGTCAGAGATTAGAGATAAGGTTACCTGCTCTTGTATCTTCAACACGGCCATGTTCTCCGTTACAGACGCCAGGAGACGCCTTCAACTCTCCGGGGAGTTATAGCATAGTATCTTAACCTAAAGGGGAGAAGGGGAAAGAGGAGGAGGAGGAGGAGGAGGAGGAGGAGGAAGGAGGTGAATAATAAGGACAGGCTCTCCGGAGTCAATCGGCGCTGCTTCCCTCATCTTCCTTCCCTCCTTCCCTCCTTCCTTCCTTTCTTCCTTTCTATCCGGGACAATTTCTCCTTATCATAGGACAGAAACGGAAGCGGATCGTCGTGTCATGTAAAATATATATTATTATGAAAAAAGGAAAAAAATCTTCATTTTCCGTATAAGGAATACATGTGAAAGAAATATAAAAGTACACGTGTTAATTGATTGTATAGTTATAATATTTAAAAGGTGTGAGGAACAAAATGCAATTTTGACTTTAATGTAACTGTTTTCTAAGAATAAAATGTACATTATACATTTTATTACGGGACAGCTTAAAATCAGTGGTCACATTCTGTATGTACTTACGGTAATTTACTATTCTCACACCAATTTTAATTCTAATCAAGCCAGAGTTTGATTATTTATTTTGTATACCTCCACCAGGAATTCACCATAATAAAGTATTTTACGCTTTTTATTTCTTATTTTGTGGAAATAATTATGAAGTTCAACACTGGGTCACTGACCCCTACAGGATCTGGTGTGGTACTGCAGTCTGTTCTGATGATCAGAGATAAAAGTAAAACTTTTTTCCAGAAAAATTTGAAATAAAAAACAATAATTCTCATAAAAATGTATTTAAGTTGAATTTAAAAAAATAATTCTGTTCTTGTAGACTGTAAATATTGTTGTGGCTGCAAAACTAAGAAGTACAGCAGTTCAGGATAATATAACAGATGAAAAGGTTAGTGTTCCCTTGTGAGAATTTTATTAATTAACTATCACATTTTCATTGATAAAAACTTTTTAAAGAAATGTGAGAAATAACGAAGAGTAAGTGTAAAATAAATGCCAATATTATGGTTTTTGTGAGAGTCAGACATACAAAAGTTTCTTCCTTCACTTAATGCAATGAACTGTAAATAGCAACAGTAAAATTTACTGATTGATTGACCTTTTGCAGAGTAGATATCATTGGTGGGCTTTTTTAATGTAAATGCATAAAATCATTGATCAAAATTACTGGTGCTTGTTTATCCAGATGTATTCAGAGAAGTTTTGCTTTCTGACGACTTCCAGCCGGAACCCAAGAGTAGTGACTTTTGCACGTCATGGAAGTAGTGTCGCATTCATATCCATACTCACAGCAGTGTTTGCCGTCGCTGCAACACTGGCCCTAAAAGAAATGCAAATGTCATGTTAAACGTTAAATATCTGTGCTGATTTTTTTAATCAGCTAACAACAGGCATCAACCACTAGGGGGCCAACAGTTATTTATCAGTAACACTCAATCCCTCTCCCATACCAGTGGGTATGGACAGCAGCTCAACTGGCCCGTGGAATCTTTGCAGCAAGTTGTTCCAGCATCGCAATAGTATTGAGAATCACAGCGAATGACTCCACCGTCAGCAGTGTTGGACCTGGCCTCCGTCAGCGCCGTCATAGGTCTCTGAAAAGTGAAGACATGCTCTTTTTTTTTCATATAATAATTTTAAAAAATCTGACAGAGCAAGTCAGGCAGCAGCAACCTGCCCTGCCACAAAGAGGAAGCAGAAACCATCTGCACCAACGTCATCAACTGTTGTTATAATAACATGACCCTGACGGAACTTCCTGCTGCAAAATGTTTCTCACTCAACTGTTTTAAATAAATCTGTAACCTACGTTTGTTTTAAAGAACCGTCAGGTCGCTGTGTTTTACGATCAGTGGTGAATCCTACTCTACCTCCTGAGGCGTGGCATCGTCTTCAGGTGGTGAAATGCGAGAGGCGGGAACAGATGATGGGGCTTGTCTATTGAAGAAGGGGAAGCTCAGGCCTCGCTTCACACAGTGGGTGTAAGTGACATCGCAGTCAAAACCATATGGACAACAGTGGTAACCATCACGGCAGCATGTTCCCTAAACCGCCCAAGAAGGCAACACACCAGGAGTCACAAACTGATCTACCATTTTACAGCATAGATTGGTAAAAAATAAAAGATTTTCACGTCTGTTTTATGGTCGACTCACAGGGGAGTACGGGCAACAGAACCAGGCGCCTGTCGGATATCTGCAGCACTTGTAGCCATCGTAACAAACATAAATGTTGTCACAGTGAACGACTGAACTCTTTACAGGCTCTGGGAGGTTGTTGGTTTGGATCTTGGGTTCCTCTACTACAGGTTCTTCCTTCTTCACCATCGGTCTGGTCAACCATGGCTGCCCTTGTTTCTCACACATCATGCTGATCAGGTTGCATCGGTATCCAGAAGGACAGCAGTGGGCCTTGTCATTGCAGCACACTGCCTGTAGGACACAGAAGGGCGGCGCATGGTCACTTACCCAACTTCAACTTTTATTCATTTATAGAGCCATATCATAACAACTGTTTCCTCAAGGCACTTCACAAACAACAAGAATATATAGAGACAGCCCCTGCCCTTATAGAACCTCACACTGGCTGAGGAACAAATCCCAAAAACCCAGAAATGGAATAAAGGAAGAAACCTCAGGGTGATCGACAGTGGACAGGATCCTGACCCAGGACGGACAGGCGGGATTCAATCCAACTTACATTGGGATACGGGCAGCAGCTGTATCCCTGCCTGGTCTGACAGCAGGTCTGTGAATCGCTGCACTGTGTACCATCAGGGCAGGTGATGGCGGAGGTCAGGTCCCACACCAGAGCTCCCAACAGCAGCCACAGAGTCATCTTCATCATCTGCAGAGTCAGGTAAATCCCATCACATCTGTGTAAATCTCTCTGGCTTCAACACCGTCTATCATCGAATCAAAAAAAAAAATCTCCAAAAAGTAACATAAACATTTCCTTTCTCTCAGCTCCTCCACAGATTCCCATGCCTCAGTCGTTCTAGTTCTTATTCTCCTTAACTCCTCTTAACTTTCACTTTTCCTTTGGCCTGCACTAACACAAAAAAACAACCTAACTTTGAAGTATCAGGTTTCCCTGACAGGATGAGATTTTTTTTCCATTACTTGAACTTAATGGACAAGAAAAAAAAAATCAAAACACCAGTTGAGTGTCTCTGTCCCACTTACCTCCTGTCCGTCCACTAAGTCGAAGCAACAACCTCCTGTGCTGTGTCTTCCACTTCCTGAAAGGGAAAATTCACTGCTCTTTATGAGGCAGGTTGGACCCACCCACTGAATAAAATACAGAAGCTGAAACCGGCTCAGAACACACACCCTACACTGGAGTCCTGTGACTGTTGAGATTTGAAAAGTCATAATCACACCAACTACAAGAGGAGGAAACTAAAAAGAGGAACAGTTTGATCAAATGAAGAGACATTCACCTTTGTTTCATTGCAGAACACCACGTTAAACACTAACAAGAGCAATGATTAACTTTACAGGAGCTGGGATGCAACAGTAAGTTAATGTCACATAAAAGCAGCATCCAGCAGACGCTCACATTGTTGAACTGTCCTATATGTTGCCAGATCCCAGAAGACCATTGGAATCCAACCAGCTGTGACCCGGAAAAACAAGGCCATCAAGGAAACTTCATCAGGAGTGAAAATACTGTCACAAATTTAAGAAAGTTACAAAAATCTTCTTCTTTTTCTTTGGTTTGTCCCTTTTCTCAGTGGTTGCAACAGTCAGTCAACAATGTCCATCTCCCCCTGTCCTCTGTATCTTCTTCTCTGACTCCAACTACCTCCATGTCCTCCCTCACTGCATCCATCAATCTCTTCTTTGTCTCCTACCTGGTAGCTCCATCTCTAGGATCATTCTTCTACCAACGTGTCTCCACTGTCCCTCCTGTGAACATGTCCAAACCATCTCAATCTGTCTTTTTTTCCTCCAAACCTTCCTGTCTGTGTTGTCCCTCATTCCTGATCCTGTCCATCCTTGTCTCTCCTAAAGAGAATCTTCTCCACCTCCAGCTCTGTCTCCTGTCTTCTACCAATTCCTAGTGTCTCTAGTCCACCATTCATGGCTGGTCTCATAAACTAGGAAGTCACAAAAATATGTCTATAAAACCCAGAGCTACGGTCGCTGCTAAAGGTTCCTTTATTGCCACGCTGACATTATGACTTGATCATGTGATCAGGGGAACTGTGTGTGAGCTGTTAAATCTATTGAGTAAAGAAGTGAGACCAACCACAGACAATAGAGACAGTTTGACATCTGAGGTAAAAGCAACAAAGGCTAAAACAATGACTTTATTAATGAGCTTCCCATTGTTTGTACATTTATGCTGCAGTTTAATAGTTCAGGACCATTATGTCTTTATAAATGTCAGTTGAATGTGTTGTTGTTGTTTTTTTTTTTTATTTTCTCAAGTAACAATTCCAGATGGCATGCATGACGTTGGCCTCATCTCGCAGCCAGATGTGTCGGTGTGAAGCAGAGCAAGACAAACTTCCGGCAGGCCAGCCCACTGAAGGTGAATGTCACAGGAATATGATCGACATTTATCCAAAAAAGAGAAGTGAAAGCATTCATTTACTTCTGCTGTAGACTGGAACACACACACACAAAAAAAGATAAAAGTCCAACCAAAGATATGTACCAGTAGTTGGAAGGGACTCAGTTATCCCTCCAACCATTCAAGTCTAGAGATTTCCATAATTGTGTGTAAAAAAAATTAAGCTGGAGCGGAGACGCATTCTGTGAACAACACCAGAGAAGTGTAGCGAAGCTGAGGGGAGCGGCCCAGTGGTGTCCTCAATCCAGCTCTGAATCGGACTGAGACGCGGCCTTCTTCTTCTTTTTCCTGCCGTGTTTCTTGTGCTTCTTTTTCCTTTTCTTCTTGGATTTATCCTGAGAACAAACACAAAAACATTTTAGTGCATCCACCAATACCTTCTATTGTGTTTAAATCTTCTTTTCCATTGTGCTTGTCCCTTATACAGGGGTGTTAACAGTCAGTCAACAATGTCCATCTCCCCCTGTCCTCTGACTCCAACTACCTCCATGTCCTCCATCAATCTCCTCCTTGTCTCCTACCTGGTAGCTCCATCTCTAGGATCATTCTTCTACCAACGTGTCTCCACTGTCCCTCCTCTGAACATGTCCAAACCATCTCAATCTGTCTTCTCCAAACCTTCTTGTCTGTGTTGTCCCTCTAATCACCTCATTCCTGATCCTGTCCATCCTTGTCTCAGCAGCATCTTTAACTCCTCCACCTCCAGCTCTGTCTCCTGTCTTCTGTCTCTAATCCATCCATCATGGCTGGTCTCACAACTGTCTGAACAGTTGATCATCAGTATCTAAACTCCTCCACCTTCCCCACCTCTGCTTCTGGTGACCCCACCTTTCTACTTACTGCCCATTCCTTCATTTTCCTCTATTAACAGTTTTGATCACATCCCAAAGTCACTGCAGGACAAAAATCTCCAAATTGGTTAAAACAAAACAAAACAAAACAAAAAAAAAAAACAAGATATTAAGTGAATTTCTTCAAATTCTTACTGTGATTTTCTCTTTCTCTTCGCTACTTCTCTTTTTCTTCTTGGCCTCAGACTGTGGAGGGGAAAGTTTGAAATGAGACCATGAAATCAGGATGTTCCTGAAATCTTTAAACTTTACAGTATTTCACAATTCATATCATTTCGTCTGTAAATCACAGCACAGAATCCATGGGAAACCATTTTTTCATGAAGTATTCAACACTGACAACTGACCCTTTGGTGAAGTTGGTCCTCAACTTATTTGAGTTTGAGACCCTGGTGAAAAGACTTATCTCTACAATTAGTTCATTTGACTCCAGAGTTGTTGGTCGTCTCAAGTGGGCTGGACTGTTACCTGGACTGTTACCTGGACTGTTACCTGTTACTTTTATTTGTATCTGAGGAAATGAGATCAAAGGAACGGGAATACAGTTTGGAAATTCTTGCATCACAAATGTGGAGCAGACTGTGGTCAGGGAGCTGAGGTGCATTGAGGACACAACAAGTCCAGTTGCAACAGTGACACCCAGTGGTCATCATGGAACCTACCGTGTCTTACTGTCCTTGTTACTGCAGAGCCCGTGTGTCGACAACATTAACGAAGTGCTTCATCGTTTGGTGCAGCAGCAGTTTCTTTTCAAACACAAATATTTCCAGCTGCATTTAAAAAGACGACTGACACCAGATCTGAGTCGTTCTCATTTCTGCTTTTCTTGAAGATTGTGCTACGCAGCTGCAGCAACCTCCAGTAGTACAACTTCAGTGCACAGAATGGAGTCACTGTTTAGTTTAAAGTTATTTATCAAGATAAGTATGTAAAGGTTTTAGTTTATTATATATATTCACTATGTAAAGGTTTTAGTTTATTATATATATAGTCTCTTAAGATGAATTTTTACTCTCTTAGATTTTCTTTTGCATTTTTTATGCATTTTCTTGTTTGTTTCTGTTCTAACATATGTCCAAACAGGTAAACTGAACACCCAACAGTACAAACCAAACTGTTTTAGCATAGTCCCAGTATAACTAAAAGGTCCTCACAGCCATTTCAAAAGGTCATAACAGAAAATACTACTTCCTGTCACCCCGACACACAACACACATCAACCCTGTATTTAACTCTAAGGAAGAACAAAGTACAACAACAAAACAAACAAAAACCACATCAACCCAAACTGTTGAAACGATCACAGTAATAATAAAATTATCAAATGAAAAAAAAAAGGCCCAACAACTTACGCCCTCATCTACGTCAGAATCTTCAGATGAATCTGAAGACGAGTCTCTGTGACTACGCTCAGTTTTCCTCTTCCTCCTACGACTCTTGTCATCCTAGAGGGACACAGGTAAAAGACAATGTTTCAATGTTGTCTTTAGGAGAGACAAGGGTGGACAGGAACAGGACTGTGAGGTGATTAGAGGGACGACACAGAAGACAGATTGTGATGGTTTGGACATGTTCACAGGAGGGACAGATGATGGATGGATTAGAGACAGAAGACAGGAGACAGAGCTGGAGGTGGAGGAGATAAGGATGCTGCTGAGATTGTCTTTAGGAGAGACAAGGATGGACAGGATCAGAAATGAAGAGAGGAGGGACAGTGGAGACATTGGTAGAAGAATGATCCTAGAGATGGAGCTACCAGGTAGGAGAAAAAGAGGAGATTGGTGGATGCAGTGAGGGAGGACATGGAGGTACAGAGGACAGGGGAGATGGAAAACATTGAGTCACTGTGGCAACCCCAGAAACTCACAATCCTTTACATTTCATGGTTTCAGGCGGACACATGAGACAAAAGTAAATCTGTTTACCTTGTCTTTGTCCACTTCTTCCTTGATTTTCTTCTTTTTCTTTACAGGAAAACAAACAAACAAAAAATCAGTATCAGCTTTTGTGTTTTCAAACAGAACAAAGAGAACTGGATTTGATTGTTGAGTCTGGACATATATTTATTTCTGTAAATAATCAAAAACAAACAAACAGCAAAATACACACATATTGGTACTTGTTTGACAAACTGACATTTACTTGTCAATGTCAGTCTGTCTACTTCAGAGTCAATCCCATTACACACACCGTATCCGAGTCCTCCTCGGAGCTTTCCGATGCTCTCCTGGTTGTCGACTTCTTTTTTTTCCATTTCCTCTTCATGCTCTTCTTTTCTTCCTTCAAACACAAACGCAGGGAGAAAAATAAATAATGCAGGAGAGCATTTAGCACTGAAAAACATCGGACAGTCATGTTAGCGTTCTGATCCATCTCACACAGCATCTAGGACGTTATTATCATCATTATAACTGTACGTAATCTAAATCCCACAGAGGATGGTCACAAAAAAAGGAAATTGTCCACTTTTGGATCGTCGTACCTCATCTTCAGATTCAGAGGAGGAGCTGCTGGAAGAATCAGAAGTCGATGAAGAGGAGGAAGGCGAGGAATGCTTGACAAAAACACAGTGAAAGCAGGGTTCATTAGACGAGGGTTTCTGTGACTGTACAATGTTGAGGATGAAACTGTTGACAAACCTGGAAATCGCCCTAGAGACCAAACTTCCGTTGGTCTGTGTGTGTGTGTGTGTGTGTGTGTGTGTGAATACTGCTAAAAACTGAGAAGTAGAAACACTGGAGGTCTTTTCTCACCCTGTTGGATTTCTTCTTCTCTCGCTTCTTTTTCTAGAAACAAAAAAATGAAACAAGAAGCCAATTAGTCCAGACACCCCATAATTCAGTGTTTCCAACCTTTTTTGCGTCACAGACAGTTTAAATGCCTCGTACTATTGTCACAGATCGACTGTTAAGTTGAGGCAGATAAATATGCCTTAATAAAATTACATTATCGGTGTTCTGAAATATTTTCCTACCTATAAAATCTTCCTACCCAAATTAACTGTGCATAGTGTACAAGGTTAGAATCTTGTTTCATTTTGAGTTTATTGTTGTTGTCTTCACTGAGAAAATATTTCCTAATCAAATATAGTTTCATTATTGATGATGGAATCCTAGCCATTCTATTGGTCAGTTCTTTTGTTGATATGGGTATGGATCAAGTGGAAGGAATAGACAGATGGAGACAAAAGGAGACATTATTTCTCTGTGGCCCGACACCAACCGCTGCTATAAATGACAACATTGATGTGTATATTTATTATTTACAACTGACCTCCTTCTTCTCCTTCTTTTCCTGCTTCTCCTTGTCCTTCTCACTTCCACCCAACAACTTTTCTCGGTTTTTCGCCAGTTCTTTCTTCCATCTCTGGAAAATTAAGAAAATAGAAATATGGAATAAAGGGTCGGGGTTCTGCATCTTCACTCATGTACCTTGTTTATAGAAAAACTACTAGAATTCATTTAGTTTGTATTTTTTTTTAAATACAAGAAACAGATCATCTCTCAATCAGTAACACTGTTTAGCCTACTCAAAAAGCATCATTGGTAGGAAAATACATCATTCATTTTATCCTCAAAGTCAGCCAGGGCTCGAGAACCCTTCTTCTTTTTGTCCAGCTGCTCCTTCAGTTCCTCCCTACAAAAGACAGTTAATAGGGTGATTTTACAATTCAGTAGAAAAAAAACAACTAAAAAAGAAACAAGACACAAAAAGAATATGGAGCCTATGTCCATAAACCATTAGTTGAATACATTTTACATTTACATTTTGAATTTTTCAAGACGTCTCTACGGTTTTCTAGCAGTTATAGTGACCTCCTGTGGTTGTTCTAGTGTAAACAAGGTCTAACTCCATGTGTATTTTAGCTTTATGACAGGCTTGGTATTGTCACTTCACCATGACCTTATGTAACTTGTAGGATTTTCCTTAAATCCAAAGTCCCTTTGCATGAAAGTCTGCTAAATGTATTGCAGTAGTCAACATACATATAAAGTACATGCAGTGAGTGAAGTCTGATCTGGACTCACCATGTTGGTCTGGGTCGGCTCAGGTAATCCTGTATAGTGGGTCCAGAGTTTTGAACTGGGCCCCTGGCCCTTGCAGCAGCGATGGGGTTGACATAAGCCTGACAAAGGACACATGAAAATGTACATTGAAATCATGAGGACTTTTTTTTCTTTTGTACATTGTCAACCAGTTTCTAAACTCTTCTTCTGTTGTTTGTTGTTATAACAACACACTCACTGCAAAAGCATCTTTCACAGTTTTTGGAATAAAATTAATATTAACTTTGAAACCTACTGTACAACAAATAATTATATTCTATGTTTGTACAATTTAATACAAATACATCCATTCGTCTCCGAGGGCGACGATTTCAGTATGTTTCACTTGTAAAATGGTGCATGAATTGATGCGTGAACTTTTAAGCAAATAGCAATGTTATTGCTATTGGTTTAAAAAAAAAAAAAGATATTAATTTTGTACCAAAAACCACCTGTAGATACTCAGGTGGGTCCTTCTCTTGGTCTATAGCAGACCTGGGCAAACTAAGGCCCAGGGTCCAGATGAGGCCCATTTTCTGTCATTTTATTCCAGCCCAGGCTGCATCTATTCATCTTTTCATGGCATTTGTTTCCAAAGGAGTCAACTGGATCCACATTTGTTTTGATGACCAAACAATCAACATTGCCTCACGTGAGTCCTAAAATGATCCAAAGACCCAACTACAAAGCTGCAGACGGCACATGACAGGAATCAGTTTATGTGAATTACTCGATTGGCTTTGTGTCCTCACAAATCAGTCAGAAGGATAGGAGTGAAATGTCCTCCAAGAGAATCCTTGCATCCTGTTACTTCATTTCAAGCATCTGTGAAATCGAATAACCTAGAACAGACGAACTATGGGCGAACTATGGCCCAGTGGGTATTTTACTACAAGCAGAAATATACTATTCATTTATATTATTAAATATTCAACTTTCTTTGGAAAGCCAGAATTTCACTGATCGATAGCATGGAGATGGTTTTGGATTTGGGAAGTGGTGTCGTGGAACCTAAGGAACAGCACTGGATTCGGAAGGGTTCTAGGTTCAAATCCACCAACTACCAAGTTACAACTGAGGGGCTCCGAGCATGGCACCATCCCCACCCACTGCTCCACAGACGCTCAGAGCTGCCAACAGTTCACTTGGGGACAGATAAAATGCAGAGGACACATTTAATTGTGTGCAGTAAGGTGTAACACTGTTACAATTATGTGAAATAAACAAGATGCAGTAAAAAAAAAAAAGGGGGAAAATGCCCCCTGGACCTCAGGCTGAGTCCTGAGTCCAGTTTACGGCCACATGGTTCTCAGAGACTCTAGGGACATACATTTTCTAAATAAGGACATTTTTGGAAAAGAGTGATTTTCAATGAGTGATAAAGTGATGAGAGGTAAAAACACAGACAGACAGAAAAACCTTATCAATGACAGACCAACACAGACCCTGTTTATTCACATTTGGTGACCAGCTCATCACAGCCACACAAGGGGACTGTGTGGTTGATACTTAGTGTCACCATCGATCCTTAACCGATGTCAGACACTGGATGAGAACTGAGGGAAAACAGAGTTGACCTGCAACGAAGACGCGTCTGTCTGTCTGTCTGTCTGTCTGTCTGTCTGTCTGTCTGTCTCTCTCTCTCGTTTAATATCACTTCTCGTTATTATTTCCTCATGTTTTTTATATACAGTATATATAATGTGAAACCTGCACTGACTGAAAGTATGACACTACTGTGCAACACGATGGAGTCAAAACATGACCTCAAAGACTGGACGCTAATATTAGAATTTACGTGGCTATGCACCAGTGCTGAGACCGACTGTTGGAATCCAATTTCACATTCAAGCTTAAAAATCTAAACCCGTTGCAAACCAAGTGGGACAAAAGGACATATATTTATGGTTTTAAAGACAGAAACAGCACAAAAGACATTTACTGTGTGTGCAAATGAATCTCTAGCTCCGATGCTAACAGCTCTTTGTGTTTGGAAGTCCTCGCTGTCGACAGTAGACAACAATGTCCGTATTAAATGAGATATTGTACAAAAGACTCACCACTCGATTGTCTCTCTTTCCCATTTTGGCTCAATTATGTCAAAAAAGTATTATCGATTAAACAGAAAACAGTGTAGCATCGCCGACATGTTAACACGGCTGCAGGCGCTACTTCTACGCCTATTGCTTTATTCGTCTTCTTCTCCGCTGTACGCGTTGGCATGTTTGGAGACCCAACTCTCTACTGCCACCTGTAGATTATCAACAACAAATAATAATCCCTTTTTATTTGGGTTTACAGTGATATTAGAACTGAGTATTTTCAGTATGAACTAACACTATAAAATGTTATTAGTCCTTGGCTTTAGGTTGTATTTTCACAGGCTGCCATGTTATATGGTTAAAGGTTTATTCTTTACAAGAAAGACAACAAACACTTACATAATTTCTCTTTATTAATTCATACATTAAACCCAACTTACAAGTTTAAATGGCAATGTTAGAAGTTATATATCTTATTTTTCATATATTGTCTGGATTTATTTACATTCCTATTTCTACTGTTTAGCCTAAATATAAAAAAGAAAGAATGTCTCTCCGATACTGGAGCTAGCTTACTTGGATTTATGCTTTTGCTATGACTGGCCTTCATTCTTCTTCTGTCAAATGCTAACATCTACAACAACATCCATGTCGGTCTTTACCTCTGGAATTTCCATGCAACATTGACTCAGACTCCTCTCCATTCCCTCTTATAGTCCACCCTCTTCTTCAGAAGGTAAAGAAGCTCTCATCCCAGCTCTACTTCCTCCAGCCTGGAACTACAAAACTTAACAAAAAAAAAACAACAACTCAACAACAGAATTCATAAAAAGCTGCTTTTTATTCAACTGGTGCAACACAATAATAAGACACCAATGCCTGCCTGCATCCATACATGAGTAAAATGCCATGATTGTGGTGTTCCTCAACTCAACATGTTAAAACCACTGCGACACAGGGCTGTGTGTGCGAAGCGAGTTACTACGTTGACAGATTTCAACGCTTAACAGTGGATTTCAGCTTCATTTTAAGAGTAGATTGAAATGGTCTTTTTTTTTTTTTTTTAAACAAAAGACAATTAACCCATAAGGGAAACATTTACAGTGATTGTATCAAGTGTGATGAGACTAAGGCAGTCGTATTGTTAATTGTAAACTTCTAAGTCTAAAGTATTTGTAACTTGGATTTGCATTGAACGCACCACTGGCACCAGATATGAGTTATTACCGACACAAAAGTTCACACAGTGCTTAGTCCATCCAACAGTCTTACATGGTTCTACATCAACTTTGCCATCTAACAAATAAAGGTTTCCGGCAAAGACAGTTAATACAGGCAGTTATCTTCAAACAGTAATGTCTACAGTAACATATTACATTTAATTACCAGGAATGACAGTAGACTATGATCGACGGAGTGATCACGGAACAGCTGGAAAGAAAACCTGAATGAGTTGTGTTATGGTTGGTTAGGAGCCCATGGATGTGCAAACTGTGCCCGAGGAGACGGACGTCCATAACAAGAACCTGAGACAGACGGATAATGTGTGTGTGAGCATGTGCTAGCAGCACCACCTGTAGGTACATCGTTAACCAGTGTTAAAATATGTTACTGTTCTGCAAAAACATACAAAAATACAACTCTGCATAACATTTTTTTTTTACCTCTACTTGCTGGTTAGAACTGATTTTGAACAAAACAGGACAAAGTGTCAGATCTGTACACTCAATGTCTGTGCATCACAAGAAAAAACACTGGAAAACTGGTGGTTACTATCCATCAAAAGTCAATAAAACCTAACGAGCCAACGATGACCCGCTCATCAATTTGGCTAGAAAAATACTCTCCTCATCTTCGCTTGCTACTCTACGTCTATCCATTAGTACGACATTTCTACGCACGACGTTCTGCTATCGTTACGACTGTACAGTACCAATCCTTAGTACATTCCTTACATTGTCGACCTATCCTTACACATTGTCTATAGTCTAAAAAAAACTGGTGTAATTGGCGTAAGGATGTCACGCGCCCCAGCCAAAAATACACAATAGAAAATCAAGTCACAACTTGATGATAATAAGCATATAAGACCAGTCAATAAAATTATTATTAAATACACAATGTTGGCTACAATACTATGCCAAATGTTTCATGTTAAGTAGTGCTGGTGGGGATTTTTTTTTATTCCCACCTATTGCAAGCCTGTGCATTACTGTATCATTCCAACAATAAAACCAGATGTAAAATCAAATTTCTAAAAGCACTTATGCACAGCGAGTCGTAGAAAAGGCGTGGTTGGCAGGATATGGAAACGTTCTATAGGGTTCTCACAGCACTGATATAAGCCCACTGTGAA
Organism: Paraplagusia blochii; assembly: GCA_016785265.1. Lineage (NCBI taxonomy): Eukaryota > Metazoa > Chordata > Actinopteri > Pleuronectiformes > Cynoglossidae > Paraplagusia > Paraplagusia blochii. The sequence goes on from JAFBJS010057649.1 coordinate 25,795, forward strand.
GAGTGCAGAAACCATTAGAATCCGGCTAGTGGTCTGCAGTTACCCACGATATCCTCAAGGGGGCAGCGGTAGAAAAAAAAACATACATAGATGGAATGATAAGTCCCAACATGGCAAGGAGTGGTTGGGGGCATTGATGTCTTGTGAAGGCGTGACTGTCAGAGGCCGGAATGCTGCTTCCGTGACAAATAAAATAAAAGATAATAATAATAACAACAAAAAAATATATGCAGGAAAGATCCACGTCGCCTGGTCTGAATCCCCACATCTGGTCAACACTGGTCATCGAGAGGCCGCGGCCTCCGCATCCTGACAACAAGTCTCTTTGCATTGTTAACACAGTCCATCGTTACATTTTCACCGAGAAGCAGCAAATTAAAATCCATCGGTTCATGGGAGGAGGAGAGCTTTGTGCATCGATCGGGGAAGGGGGAAAAACAAGGACTTGCTGTAGATTTCTGGACGACGATCGCGGTCTTATTTTCTGAGCACGGCCCCTTGGTCTCTCAAAGGTATTTGCCACATTTACGTGCTGCTTTCTGGTTCTTAACAGGTGTTAAAACAGCACTTGATGAACCTAAAACAGACCACAGGTTTGTGAGGTTTATGTCAAAGTCAAGAGAAATGTCTGATCACAGGGTGGTCTTCAAGTCTAGGACCTTTTCCTTCTACGGGGCAATGTTTTTTTGTGGAATCTATTTTTCTGTAACACAAATGGAAGTGTTCAGGATAAAAAAATGGAATAAAAAGGAATGATAGATGAATGTCTGCCCTCTGTGTCCAGGGTTTACTTTTAACTCTACTATAGAGTCGGCTGCACCCTTTATATCTTCGACATTTGTTTTCACTTTGACATTTAATAATAATCTGTCGATCAGCATTAAAAAAAGCATTAACTTGTGTCGACAAGTTAAAGACGATGCAGACGGTGAAGACAGTGAACTGGGCGTTTCTCCATATGGGATCTGGAGACATAAACAAGGACCATCAGGCTGTCCTCTCCTCCATGGTGGCTTTGTTGCTGGGAATAGGCTGTGCAGCATACACACTCCGGCTGTGCATGTCCACACTGTGAAAATAGGGATGGCTTAATGCGGCGAAAGCCGATATCCGCCTGGAAGGGTTGAAGGCGAGGAATTGCTGTGAGAAGAGAAGAGCAGAGCAGAGCAGAGGAGATGTTACTGTATTTCCGTACTCCAGTATAAGGTGCTCTGAAACACCTCATATATGAGTTCCTCATATACCAACAGTGAACCTTATGTTTGGACTGCATTCCTATTGTGTTAAAAAAAGGTATAAGAATGAGGATATTCATTTGATACGCTGTGACGCCGCCGCACTCAGTGTTTTATTGGACTCGTCAATTGCCTTGAGAAGTACTACAGTTCAAGGCTTTGATGTCTAATGATATGGTGTGTGTGTGTGTGTGTGTGTGTGATGATAAGAGACCTGCTTACCAAGCGTATTTTGGAACCGAACACATTGGACATGTAAATCAGCCAACTGTTAATCTCTAAAGATTAGGAATTAAGTGAACTAAAAAAGTGAGTGTATTGTTCTGTGTTTTAATGTTTTACGACTCAATAGTGCTGAGAGTTATTCTCTGTAAGGTTTGATTAACGTAACTATACTGAGTCGCTGATTGACCCTGTGATCCAGTCTATTTGATGTTGAGGAATGATGGAGGTGTCGAGGCCAACGGAGCAAAACGTACCATCAAGAGAGCCCGTCCTTGTTCATCCAGGTCAGGAACCAGGTCTTCTATTGGCTTAGGGGGCCGGGGTTTGAAGGCACTCTGTGGCAGGGCCACCTCCTGGGGCCAGTCCTCCACTGAGGGTACACCAACCACACTATGGAACAAAGACGGCCGTTAGTCAAGACAAATAACACTGAAGAACATCAACTTATTCTGGTGTTCTTCAAAATTTGAGCATTTGTTGTCACGTGTGGTCCTAACGTCAAGTCAAGAGGCTGTGGCCGGCACTTACTCGAAAATCTTCCCCAGCTGATCAACATCTGAGTTCCCTCGAAACAGCGGTCTAGAAAGAGTAAAGAAAAATAGATAAATAAATAAACAAGACCTTTTGTGTCACAACTGCTCCTTCGTGGTACGTTGGGTTAGTGACTACAGCAAGGAAACCAACGACGGTTGGATGATCTTAGAGAGAGAGAGCGCTGCATGTGCAGCTCCATTTCCTGTTTTCAGGATCATGCAGCAATGTTGGAAGCAGCACTTTGTTGAGGAAGGAGGAATGATCATTCAGAGCTGCTGGTGGTTCCTGCACCGTGGGGCCGTAGGCGGCCAACGCTGCATCCCCTTGCAGTACATTAAAAAGCAGAGAAAGAAATCCACTTTGCAAAGTGGTGAAAAGTTATGACTGTTGCTTTCAGGCTGACTGTGTTTGGGGAGGTTGGAGGCAGAAGTGTTTCACAGAGGCCTGAGTTATGGGAACCAGACCTTCTACACAGGCTGCTTGAAGAGGAAACATGGTTGAGAGGTGTCGGCCGTGCATTGCAAAAAAGTACTCAAAGCTCAAGCCGTCCGCGAGGTAGGACTACGTGATAAGTCAAGTCAAAGTCACATCCGTGCAAAAACGTCAGCTGCCAGCAGATGTCAATGTGATGCAGTAGAAAACATGGCAACATGTGTTCACAAAGCATGAATATCTGTCTTCCTTTTTCTTTTTAGATTATCTTTGCAGCGATCCCAAGGCGATTCACAAATCGGATATGTGTTGTGAAGTCAGCTGACTTTTATGTCCTGTTTTTGTTTCAGTTGTGGTGATTCATATTCCTGGCTTCACATTCATGCATTGGAAAATAGAGAAGTTGATTTTTTTCCCCTTTGTTTTCACTGTCAAATGGTTTGGATGAAACAAAAAAACACAGCAGCTACTGTGTGTTTACACATGAAAATACATATGAATATATACATTCACATACTGTGTATACGGATGAGTGAAGCTCATTTTTTATCATTTAAATTTTTATTGTATATGTTTATACTTACATGTGTGCATATGTTAATACAGGTGCATATATATATATATATATATATATACACGTGGGGCAACATTTTTGTTGAGGTATATATTTGACATACTGTATATACATATATATGTATAAACACACACACACACACATATATATATTTAAATACACACACACATATATACAAGAATGGCTGGGGTGTGTTTTTGTTTCCCATTATTTTTCGTACATTTCCAGCCTAAATTAAGTCCAAGCGCCCCCAGCTGGCTGTTCCCTGTGTCTCCTTCTTGCAGGAAGCTCTGCATAGCTGAACACCCACACTTTCCTACAGACTCAGACACGGGGATATTAGTCACACGGGGTTATTTTGCACATTTCTGCAGTGACAGGCAGCAACCACTCGCTTCTCACGTGCTTCCACATGTGGCGTTCCCATTAATTTTGTTGTAATTACTGAAAAACTTCCCCTGACTGCTTGATGTCTCGGTGCCGATGGGACAGTGTAGATCTTTTGGAGTGAAACCCTGTGCTGAGGGCTTTAAAGATCAGACTAAACCAGTTCTGACTGCCGCCAAAAAAAAAAAAAAAAAAAAATCACCTACAGCTAAGTCATCCTGCCAAAACATGTAGGCCTGATGATTCCAAGAGGTCCATTTTTAAACCTGCAGTGGTCTGTTGGTCAGTTGCAGGGGCATAAGTGGGTCCACACATAGTTGGACACACAGACGGATGTCGGAGAAATGAGAACCGAGACTGAGGTTTTTGGACAGGCAGCTGAGTCACTCTTCCTTCAGTGCCAACACAGCTCTGTCCCACATTCCACAGACGCAGCCTCTGGAATGTGTGTGCATGCAAGTGTGCATGTTTGCACGTGACAGAGTCCATGCATCTGGGTGGGAAATAAAGACACAGGGAGACACGGGGCCAAGTGATAGGACGACGTGGAGGGATCGAAGTCCGAGTTCCCGAGACCCCGGCAGGCTGTCGTACGTATGAATGGAGCCTGTACATTGTTGGAAAATGTGAGCTCATGTTTGAGGATCTGCCGATGTTTCAACCCAGCTACACTTGCGCAGAGCCCCTAGTGGACCATTAGGGGTAGCGTTCAACCTCTTTGATTGGAGGAATGTCAACAAGCAGGAGCTTTCTCTGACACTATCCCAGTCATGCAGATGCAGACTTGCATGATATTTGCTTGAATTCCTTTTCACATTTTCCAAGCTCCTGCTACAGTACTTACTTATTAACAGCATGTTTTCACAACAGCATTTGTTGACTTGGAAAGTGAAGAAAGAAAAGTTATGAGGAGGAGGAGGAGGATGAGGAGGAGGAGGAGGAGGAGGAAAGGTTACTGCAGCCTGTGGCCCTGGAAGGGAAAGGCGTCTAAGGCCTGTATTAGATGTCAGGGTGAAAGAAATCCTGCAACTACAACCTTCTTCATCCTTCTATCTGTTCCCAGGTGCCACAGGTCTCCACAACCACCACCCAAATCACACTGCACCACACTGGAGTTTTTTAGGCTCAATGATTTACAAACAGGGATTGTTCAGGACAGTTCAGTGCATCTCAGAGAAGTGCAACAATTTGACTCAACATTTTGTCAGAAAATTTGTTTGGTTTGGAGCAGAGATGAGCAGATGCATTCATACAAACTCAGGTCAATTACATGCATTAGTGTTAAAATGCTCAAATACTTCACCTTCTTTACGCCATTTATAAAGAAAACTAAGGTCTTGCAAGGAAAAGGCAGAAATGGAATCATGATACTGAACAACTACTGTATATAGTGTGGACTGGTTAAGCGGCCGGACTACAAAGGTGAATGGGCCACATCTGGTCCTCAGGCCTTAGTTTGCTCATGCCTGGTGTAACTATTGAAACTACAGTTTCTTCCACATCATCCATGACATCACAACCAAACACAGCATTTTTGTGTGTGTGTGTGTGTGTGTGTGTGTGTCTTCATTTCCAACTGTTTAGCACTTTCCCCTTAGTGTCTCTTCCTGGTCTCCCAGGTGTCCTTTAATCTCCGACAGGTGGTCTTTTAAAAAGACATCGCAACCACCTGCAGAGAGAGACATACTCTTGGAGACACACACACACACACACACACACACACACACTGTTCGTTGTGTTGATCACCATCAAAGGGTTCGGCCTTGTTTCCACCTTAGGGCGAAGTTGAACAGGTGCCAAGATGTGAAGGAACAAAAACACAGACACAAACCATTTTACAGCCTATTGTGTTGGGACACACACACACACACACACACAAAGACGCATCAACCAACTCACGTTGTGCAGACAGCAGTAGGTGAAACAGCGCCCCCTGTCCTTTTATGCACCTATTTTGTGACGTTCCCTCTCCAAACCACGAGTCTGTAAATCTGATTCTCGCTTTGGAATTGAGTGAAGATCGTTCACAACTGATCACTAGCAGCTCTGTTCTTCTACCATTGGCTCCTGGTTGGCCCATGCATTGGAGAATCATCTCGTCTGTTGACTCTCGTTGTCAATGTCTTGCCACTGTTCTTCTCATATCGCGGTGGGTCTTGTGTCGCAGCTGGTGCGACCACAGAGTGATCACTCTCTACATTTTACTGCTCTCTATGGTAAAGTCAGGGCTTTGAACCAGGAGTGACCAGGAGTGACCAGGAGTGACCAGGAGTGACCAGTGCAGAGTAATGGGCAGGACGGAAGGGAAAATTGGGGGATGCACGGAGTGGAGGTTCTGGGATGTGAGAATATGGGCGCAGCAACAGGCACCAGGTGAGATACGATGGCAAACCATAAGAGAGAGATTTGTTTTTTTTTTTAATTTCTCTCCAAGCAGCTAGCTAGAAAAATATGGACGTTTTTCTAGGAAACGTTTCACCTTTCATCCAAGAAGCTTCTTCAAAACTAACAAAACTCTTCAGCCTCATCAAGGTCCAGATGACAACAATGTGTGGATGAAGGTTTTGACTCAACCAGGTGATGGTCCAAGCTGAAGGGTTTATGTTTGTCCAGAAGCAGCAATGTTTGCATTTACAGAGTAACGTCGTCTTGAACCGATCTCTAAATCCCTCAAATACCATTGAACATTTTGGGTTTGTGATGTCATACTTCTTACATGACAGTAAATCAGAGTCATGTGTCACCCCTTTGTTACAGGCGGATGAATGTAGCTGCGACGCCTGAGTCCGACTGAACCAGAACGACAATCTGATCCAACACAATCATGGTAATCCTTGGGGGATGGATCCAGAAGAACTTCTAAGAGTGTTCTAAGGGTTTTGCACCTGGATTTGTACCCACACCTTTACCCACAACCTGGAATAACGACCTTCACGGAACCTAATCAGCCATGTTTGCGTCTTTACTTCGTCTTGTCAGATCACAGACATTTCCTCGCCAACGCTTCGTCTTAATTCTAACCTTCTACGTGATGACATCACTGCAGCCTTCCTCTACCCAGCGCTCCCTCTGTGCAGAGTGGTGGGGGTCTTTGTGTGTCTGTGTGGTTGGGGTGTGAGGACGGTTGAGGAAGGAAGCATAATTCACAGTCTCTCTCTCTGGCGTTGGGCCCAGGTTGTTATCAACTGTAACGCACGCTGCAGCACACGTTGGCTGAAACCCAATGGACACTTTTCTAAACGTGCAATTTTGGAAGAATATTTGATGAATTGTTAACAATGACCAGATTCTTGGGAAGGTGATAAAACTTTTCACTGAACCAAGGAGAGGAGGCGGTCTTTATTCCTGGAACAGGCCAACAGTCGGGGCTTTTTCTGGGTCCGTTATTAGCCGGGCTTTGCGACACTCAGGGATCGTTAGACCACAAACTGACATCAAGCTCGACCCGAGAAGCAGAATCTTGACTTGAAACTTGAAAAAGGCAGAATGTCATCACTGGATTGGTTTGATAAGGCAACCGTAAAAAAAAAAAAAGTCTTCTATAGTCAGAAAGTCTCTGACAGGTGTCATCTGAGGAAACTCCCCACTAACTGATTCTGTCAGTTTGAGCGACTTCAGAAAGGACAAGTCCTTCTCCAAGTTGAGACGTGTAACGGACCCTTGAGAAGTGAGAGGACAAACAACCATGTGAAGTGTTGATACCATGTGACACAACACTGCAATGGACGTCTCTCACCAGCAGGGTTCTGTTCATGCAGGTGCAGTTGGGTGTAAAGTGAAGCCGCGTTCAGAGCGGGTTTGTTGCACTGATGGTGTTTTAGCGTCTCCATGCAACAGTCACGCGGTTGAACCAAGTTTTTTTTTCAGTTACACTTCCTGTCCATTAGAGACATAAGGTAACGTCTTGATCTGGTCTGACAGTTTGACTGTTAATGGCCTTCGACTTGAAACGTGTCGCCATAAAGAAACCAGATATTTAGAATTAAACAGTCAAACAACTCAACATCTTCACAACATTATTTCAATTATTTTGTTTTTGTTGTCGTGACATTGTGATTCACACCACAGTGAATAGTAGGGACGTCTTAGTGGGAAACTAAAGGACTCAAAACCTAAAACCCTCGACAACAAAATCCCTTCCTTAACCACTAGGCCACCACTGCCACCAACCCTGTTGTGGAGGACGTGAACAACAGATTAGCTGTTAGTTTGTTCTTCCATCATTTCTTCCCACCATAAGGAGCTTTTTTCTCCCCCCATCATGGCTGTCAGGTGTGAGGAACTTCTCACGCTGTGTGATCCAACACCGACTCCTGGAGCCTGAATAACTGTGGATAAAAGCATCTGCACAGTGTCACGTGACACAATGTTAATGAAGACAACGGTGAGGAGGAGGAAGAAGATGCGTCAACGTTCCAAGTTTTGATGATGACGATGACAACAATGCTTAGCAAACAACGTAATTCATTTCCCTGTAAGACGCGGAGGAAAACAAGAAAATATCTTGGCAGACGCGGTCAATCTGGTCTGTCAGTTCTGCCATGATCATGTGGCATCGTGGGCGTGTTCCTGGGCAGGATTTCAAACATGTTTGACTAACCCGCCATCATAACCACCCGTGTACACAACGCCAATCAGTCAAAAAAATAAATCACCTGGACATCAATCAATCAGTTTGGAAAAACTGACCCAACTTTACAGATATTGCAGTGCAGCTGTAACTTACCTCCTCCTGAACATCTCAGCAAAAATGCAGCCCACGCTCCACAGGTCCACCGGTGTGGCATAACTGGACTGCAGCAGCACTTCTGGGGCTCGGTACCAAAGTGTCACCACCTGCAGGACACACAGCAGATACACAAGACATCAGATGAGCAGCCACCTGTAAGAACAGGGTTCATGACTGTGTGAAACTGTCATTTTGGTCAGAACTTAGTTACAAAGGCAGCCATTTTGTGCCATTTCCTACTGTACAGAGCTTTAAAAGTGTCGCTGTTGCTCTGCTGGAAGCTCAGCAGCAGCAGCAGCAGCAGCAGCAGCAGCAGCATTGTTGAGAGCTACAGTAGGGAAAGCCTCCAGACAAAACTCAGTGACCCCTGGTAAGAGAGTGGACCCATTCCAGGTGCTTTCCTAAACTGCAGATTTTTCCAGCAGCTCTCGGCTGCGTCCGCCCCTTCAGGAACTGCAGAGTCCTTATCAGGATCTCAGAGTCAGGGGTGGATGTTTGGAGGCAGAGAGAGTGAACTCTGATGGAGATGGAGACTGTGGGGAATGGAGCCCAGATTAGAGATTACCAAGCAGCGCCTGCGAGGATGAGACCGGCCAACTAAGAACTATCGAAGAGTGACGTTCATGAACTCCAGTGCCCCCTGAGAAGACAGCACTGCTCCAACTTTATGGCTCACAGACTTTTGGACCAGGCTTTCTTCACTCGGGGAGGTTGATGACTTCAGTTCGACTCTGGTTCCTCTCAACGTGGCCCCTCACATTAACCCCTTACCAACTGTCCTTTCATGTCCGAACTGAGGAACTTCATCAGTTCCTGGTTGATGTCAGAGGGAACACTGGTGGTTCTTCTCCTCCCTTCACCACTGGACCATGGTGTGAAGAGTTACCCACTGTTTTCCTGAAAGGCTCAACATCAGTGTTTCATAAAAAGGTTCCTTTCTGGTGACCATCGCAACACAAGTCATTGTACGTAATTTGTGAAACATCTCGCAGTCATGAGGACATATTGTTGACCATGTGAACGGATCCTCCGTCTTAGGAAAAAAACTCTTCTAACCCACCTGCGGGCCACGCCCCAGACCTTGGCAAAGAGGCGAGTACATTAACTGCTTTCAAGCCACCTGATACAGAAAGTTTATTATTTTATCTATTTCCTTCCCATTGATGTTAATCTTGTATGAACAAATAGGAAATTGAAGGGAATTTCAAAGTAAAAGCTATGGAAAAGTAGGACAATCTAGTGTTCATTGTGAGACCCAGTTGTCACATGGTTGGTGTTTGATGAATTTGTCATACTGGGGCATGCTTTACCATCGAGATCAGGCCTGTGCAATTATTTTGTCTTGCAGGCCACAATTTGGACAAGTTGGACAAGTCTGGCAGGCTGGATTAAAATGCTTACTGGGCGGCATCCGGCCCCCGGGCCTTAGTTTGGTCTGGTCTGGTCTGAATGGAGCTCAAAAAGTCACCAGAAACCCTGTAACTTTAAACTATTAGTGACATTCAAACCTGCAGCTTTTCAAATAAACATCTAAATGAAAATGAATTAAAACTAATTATCTTAATGCTTAATTCCAGCCACCTTGTCCACAGTAGGAGACACAGAGACACAGAAAGAGCTTATTGATGAGAGAGGAAGCCGCTGATGTCTGAGGCAGATCTTCACTCTGATCAAACGTTACACTGAGTAAAACCGGTGGACGGAGAAAGATAAGAGGGGAAAAAGTTCTCTGCTGAATGAGACTATTAATAGAGCAGATGTGTGACACTTTCTCATCCTCTTCTTCCTGCTTTAGTGGAAACGGGGAGGAAGTCGAAGCGATTTGGCTGAGACACGTGACCAGATGTGACACACGCAGAATGAACGGAGCCACTGTGTGGACGGCTGCTGCTTTTTAGAACAGAGAAACCTCAAAGAAAACCATGAATGGAAGCTGCTTGGAGTTGAGCAGCAGAACGTGTCAGTTGAGGGGACGACGCCTTCACTTTGGTTTTACTTTCAATCATTTTCCAGGTCAAACTTTAAGACGGAGACACAGAGACATCCTGTTGGACGCGGCTGCTGTTCATATGACAGTAAAGTTTGGATGAAATGCGACAAAGTCAAAGGCCGGGGCTTTGGTTGGTGTGTGTGTGTGTGTGTGTGTGTGTGTTGACAGACGACTTTCTAGGAAGAACCACAGACTCTGAGCTCGAAGTACATCCGTTATACAAACGCATGTTATAGCAGGTACGTGGAACGTGCACCATCATGCAGACGCACGTGAAGGAAGACAGCTGCAAAGTTTTTAACCAAACTCTAGAATTATTACTTCCAGTGTGTGTGTGTGTGTGTGTGTGTGTGTGTGTGTTTCATTATTTTAGAGAATAGAAAAGTCACACAAATCACACAAAACAAATATAATAAAGGTTTAAATAAAGGGTCTTAAAGTGTCAGCAGTGGTGGCCTAGTGGTTAAGGAAGCGGTCCTGGGTCCACAGGGCTTCAGGTTCAAATCCATCAGTTGCCACTGAGGTCCTGGGATCATAGCTAACTTCTTGTGGACTCACCACCCACAGAAAGGCTCACAATATGGTGCAATGGTGCGATTTGGGTGGTGCCAGCTGCACATGGACAAGAAGAAGATGAATGAATGAATGGACATAAAGTCTTTTCTTAATTAATGGACCCTTTTTTTTCTTCATCCATTTTCATGGTTGAGACATGAATAACAGAAGGGAATGTTATGTTCTGCACTGACGTCTCTGACGTTAGGAGCAGACACTGTATATGGAGGCTTCAGTAGAACTGAGGTCACATCCTGTATCTTAGTGTCAGACCTAAAGGTCACCCTGAGGATAAACAAACATCAAAGTTTGGATTAAAATGCTGAATGTTCACCATCTGGTCCGTGGGCCTCAGTTTGGCTCGGCTGCTCGTCGCTCACCTCCTCCCCGTCTCCTGCAGACGCTCGTCTCTACCCTACAAAGTGAATTTAATGGTTGTTTTAAACAATCTTTCCAGCTCTGTTTGTCTGAAGGGAGTCTGTAAAAGACATATGTCTGAGACACACTGGGCTCCACACGTCCTCTGGTAGATCCATGTAAAGTTCTGCTTGAGCACTTTCACACAGTCCATAAACATCAAAGTGTCACATCTGGTAAAGTAAATATCTTAAAAACAATCCCACCAACGAGACACGGCCGTTTGACTCCAAAGACGCGATGATGACGTGAATATAAAGAGAATGAAATGAAGAAAAGGGACGAGCTCCAGACGCAGCGCTGCTTTTTCAGTCCTTTCCTTTCCTCTTCTTCTGACCACATTTGCATTCCTTCTTTTTCAGCCTCTCTCACCCTTCTAATTCTCTGTTCTGCTTCACATATCCTTTCATTACCTTCTCCTCTTCCTCCCCTCCCTCCCTCCTTCCCTCCTCTGTCCGGCCTGCATGAAAACAGAGATACAGACTCATAGGAAATGCAGGACACCCGCGCTGAGACAGTGAGTCAGCCTTTGACTGTGCAACACTGTTTTTCTTCTTCTTCTTCTTCTTCTTCACTCAGCTGCTTTGCATTTCCAGTCCGTCTCTCCTGCCTGTGCAGAACCTTCTCCCTCTTCCTCACGGCAACAGAAAAACCAGAGGTGGTCGGACAACGACAGGGAGGGAGAGTGAGACTGAGAGACAGACAGTGAGAGGCTGACTCCAGATTAAAGGACAACATTCCTGGAATTCCTTTCTGCTGAGAGCATCTTCTCCCTCTCCACCATCGTCCTCTGCAGCCCCCGTGCTCTTCTCCCTTCTCTGCCCGGGGGAGGAGGGGAGGAAATGGCCTGTCCCGGCCCGGAGGACCTTAGGACCTCCTGGGACAGACCTCCAAGCCTGTCTGACGTTCAGCATCCGGCCATGCGCTCTGTGTGCAGTGTGGTTTCACTTTGACAATCCTGGACATACTTTGAAGCGTGGGTGTTTGAATGGCTGCACGTGAGAGAACGTGAGAGAACGTGCGAGAACCTGCTGCATGGATGAAGGAGCTCAGCTCTGAGTGTGTGAATGAATGTGAAGCATCTGCAGCTTCAGCTGATGAGGAGAATAATGATGTTTGAATCTGACACGGACAGGTTTTCACACCGACGTCACTGGCCCAGAGTCAACGTCTCTGTCATCGGAACTCCAGGGTTCATCTTCTGGGCAAGATTGAATCTCTAAGGGCCGTTCACTGGACCAGCCCACCTAGGCAAACTAAGGCCCGGGGGCCAAACTTGTCCAAATTATACTGTTAATTCATGTCATCATTATCACTCTGACAAATCCTCGATGGTCCATGACTACGATTGTCCCGTAACGTAGCTAGAGACAAACAAGACAGCTGGATAACCTAGACAGACCTGGGCAATTATCTTGGCTCGTGGGCCACAGGTGGTCCTAACATTTGAGTCGAGGACCAGGTCTGGATCAGAAAGGATCAATGTATTTACGTGAACTAAGATAAATGATGAGTAAAGTATTGAATAAAGGCTGAAATGCTCAAATGCTTTGAGTCTCTTTAGACAGTGTATTAGGGAAAAGACAGAAGACAGTTAATCATAATATAAATTAAAAGTATCATTTGGGCATGTACGGCAGACTGGATTGAGACACCAAACGGGCCACATGGGGCCCCAGGGCCCTAGTTTGCCCAGGTCTGACCTAGATGGTTGTTTTTCCATTGAAAAGCCAATGTCCGTTCATGTGCAACTATGTCCGTCGTCTCAACTGACTTGTCTTCAGGATCCTTGACCCCCAAAAAATATCATTGTTTCAACTGGGACAAAAAAATGTTCTCTAAAACATTTTTAAACATATTTACCAGGGATAAACTTCTGTAATCCAGAGTCACTGGTCAGTGATGTCATGTGATCATGTTGAAACAGCTTTAATCGATCTGATCTTGACCAATAAGGGAGTCAACAAAGAAGATGATCTAACGTCACCACAATGAAAGATATTATTATTAGATCAACAAGAACAAACACTTCTTCAACAAGTCTTTCTGTGCCTGGACTTTCATCGTGACCTGACGCCACGTGAGTGACTGAAGCGCAGCCTCAGCGCCGCACCACCGGAGGCACTGCGCTTGGCCTGGTGCCTGTGTTTACATTTCCTCTCACTGAAGAAGCCCAGGATAAAAGAGTGTGGATGCAGACGCGCACAGACCTTCACTGTGGCTGCATCAACAACCACAACTGTCACTGTTGTAATCAAATAAATAAAAGCACCATTGGAAGCGGACGGTTTTAAAAAGGAAACTGGATTAAGAGCCATGAACTAAGTGGAGTAAATACTCTCAGGTAAACGCTCCGTCTGTGTCGGCCCCGGGGGAAAAAAATTCGTAACATTCCTGAAGACAAATCGTCAGTGATTAAAGTCTTTCCCAGTGAATCTCAGAGGAAGGAGGAGTGAAAAGGCAGGACACACACATGGGAGATGCAGCGGATGTTGGAGAAATGTGAGAAACATGAAGCTGGAGCTACGATGATGTTGTTGTCTCCTGAGAGGCCGACGCTCCTTCACTTTCTCCTGCTTCTTTCTACACTTGACGACAATTCACGGCTGCGACAATGACATCACAAACACGAGGAACATGAAGGGGCCGTGGGGGGAGTTCGAGTCTGCAGCTCCAGAGAAAAGTGCAAGGGCAGCACACAAACTGTATACAGTAAAACAGGAAAAAAAGAGGGGGCACCACCACCACCACCACCACCACTGCCAAAGTATGCACAGCCAACAGGAATGCAGCGTGGGGCCCTGGGCGAGTGAAACAAAGACAGCACAGTCAGTGGCTGTGGCTCTCTCTCTCTCTCTCTCTCTCTCTCTCTCTCTCTCCCCTCAGTGCTACCACATCCGCACATCATTAACTGGAAAATTCCTGATATATGCTGTAATTTTTTCTCGTTTTCTTTTCTCCTCCTCTTCCTCTTTCCGTTGCTGGTAGAACCCAGGCTTTAAGATCCAGATGCTCTGACGGGTGTGAGCACAGGAAGCCCCAAGAACACCAGACCACCCCCCACCCATGAAACACTCTCCTCTGACATTTGGAGACGAGACACTATTTAATTTGTGACTGAGCAAAACCTGCAGAAAACACACACACACACACATATACATACATACATACATACATACATACATACATACATGCCTATGCATATATACATACATAAACATATATGCATACATACACACAAACATACATACACACACACACACATAAACATACATACATACATACACACATACACACACATAAACATACATACATACATACTTTCACAAACACATACATAGACACATATACCATATAACATGCACACACATACATTTATACACAGATACTTATACATATGTACACTGCTACACATGCATATATATATATGTATACACACATACTGTACATATAAACACACACATGTGAATAAATATACAGTATATGTTTGTGGTTGCATCTTTGCTTCCAGGCCAAAGTCAAACACAGAGGAAAGGACTTTTTCCCATGCGCAGCCATTTGAGCAGATCTCCAAACATTCCCAGAGAGCGCTGCACGTGCTCCCATGTGTGCACCACACTGCCCCCTCTTCCTTCCATCAACCGCTGCCTGCCATTCTTCTGGTCAGTGCAGGACACATCTACCAAGGTTTACCCAGTGTCCACTTCATATCGTTACTGCAGACGAATGTCTTCTGTAGCATCATCACCATTTGAAAACAAGACAAATACTGCAGATTTGATCAGTTTTACAGATGAAACAAGTCAAAACTCATAGTTTGCCTTTAACTGTCACAACTGTCTGAGTCAAAGCAGGGTCCAAGGTGGGAAACCCCTCCACTGGGGAAATGTGAACACAGACTGAGTGGAGTAGCTTTCAGTTCTACTTTTCCTGTGCTGTTGGGAGACCAGGAAGGAAATCTGATTTCACTGTTTAATGTGGGCTGAGATATGGCTGTCTTATTATGGTCAACTCAGTGGGAGGCCTTAAATAGAACAAAGCACAGGGATAAAGTGGGGAAATGCCTTTGATCAGGTATCAAAGTGTTTGTAGTGACACCAAACAAGAGATCAGTCAGAGAGCAGAAGATCTTCTCTTTCCTGATTCACTACGTCTGCCGTTGTTCAGCCATCACAAGGAAGAACATGGAAGTTGAAGAAGATGGAAAACAGCAGATGAGAAGCCAACCCACTGGAGGTCTTCAGTCTTCAATTGGACGAGCAAAGCACACGCACATGACCCGGGCCTTGAACTAATGACTTTCATGAGACCCTTCAATCGTCAATGTTTGATAACGACAGGCAGATATGCATTC
Source organism: Paraplagusia blochii (assembly GCA_016785265.1). Taxonomy (NCBI): domain Eukaryota; kingdom Metazoa; phylum Chordata; class Actinopteri; order Pleuronectiformes; family Cynoglossidae; genus Paraplagusia; species Paraplagusia blochii. Next base: position 41,227 of record JAFBJS010057649.1, read on the forward strand.
ATGGTCAGGAGGAAAAGGTCAGCGTGGCCCCCGTCACTGGAGTTTGTGGGCGGTTAGTGTGAGTCATACAAAAAGACACAAACTTACTCAATTTCCAGTCACTGACATGTCAATAAAATACTGCTAGGAAACTCCAGGACGCTGAGACGGAAATAAAGTCAAAACTTTCAAACTTTCAATCATTTTCCCATCAATCCCTGCAGTTTGTTGTTGTTTTTCTGTAAAAATGAAAGTACGAAGGTCCTTCCAGGTAAATGTGTCATTCCCTTAAGTTGTTTTTCCACATCTTTGATCCAAATCTATGGCTTTGAAGCAAAACAGCTAACTGAAGAGGCTAGTGGCGCCGCCTCCGTGTCCGCAGCATCTAGCATGTCCTGACTAACAACAACGTTAGTGTCTTTGTAGCTTCTGCATGTTGTCATGACTTGGACAATCAGTTGGTTGCTTCCTTTGTGCGTCCAAAGTTACACTGTGTTGTTTCTGTCACAGATTGTAGTGAACTTTGAGTGTAAACTTGTAGATATTGAACGTACAGCAAGAGCTTCGTCGTTACTTTGATTTACTAGAATCAACATTAGGCGCGGGAAAACCTTTTGACTAGTACGCCACTGGTGGAAGATACATGGAGCAATCGCAAGAACTGGGATAAAAAACAGGTAAAAGTGTTGCATAAAGGCTAGCATGCTAAATGTTTTTAGCAAACGAATGAAGGCAAAGGCAGAAGTAAAATGACAATACAAATCAAATCACAAAGCTGAGTGTGCCACATCTGGTCCCCGAGCCTTAGTTTTTGCCCATGCATGAACAAGATTTACAGTTGGAAATAGATGACCTGAAATAAATTGGTTTTCTTCCTCTTCTAGTTCCTGTTTTGTTGAATGCTTCTCCAAGTGAAAGAATGAAACTCTGTTGGTTCTTTGATCAAAGTTCAAATCCTAATAAGTCATGTTTTAAAGCCGGGTTAAACAAACACCGCGGATTCTAAGGTTGTATTTTGTCTTAACGTTCGCCGTAGCATTCGTTCCAGATTTGGTGACATCAAAGGGGACGGCTTTAGTCTAAAGTGCTGGAGCAGAGAGGGGATCTCAGGGGGAAAAAGACCCCGCGCCTTCCCCTGGTATGTCACATTAACACAACTTTCCCATCTGCCCGTCACTCATGGCGCTACAATGCGCTTCAGACGGACCAGGGTCATTAAAAAACCATCAACAAAGCAATAAAACCTCTGGGGACGGTCGGGATCGGCATAATCTGGACCCCCCCGCGCCCCCACCAACCCAATGGGTGGTCCGTCTGCCTCGTTCCTCGCTCCCTCTCTCCAAGAACCCGGTACACCATGGTAGGTTCAGTGACTGAGAGCGTGTCGTAGGCCTGCACTACAAGTGCACCCAGGCAGCTCGCATTATTTCACACGCATGCACACACACCTAGACCACATTTTTGTTCTGTAACATATTAACACGGCGGCGCGTGTTGCAAAGTGGAAAAAGTCGATGCATCATCAGAAGAACTTTTCAACAATTGTCAGCACAAAAAGCGCCGGGTTTTGACTTTCAGAAAGGAGCCGTCGGGACCGAGCAGCAGAGACGGGGGACTCTACTGGACAACTTTATGCAAATGTCAAATTGGGCGACGATGTCATTGTCAAAGTTCTAAATGAATCACTTGAAAGTAAGAGAGAAGTGTGTTGTTCCCTTAAGCAACAGCAACTCTGCTCAGACCATCTGTCTGCCAGTAACAGTGGCATTGGTTGACTAAATAAGTAACTGCTGGTCTGTTGGGCAAAGGGGAAGATCCTCTTAGACTCACACTGTGTGTGTGTGTCTGTGTGTGTGTGAGTGTGTGAGTGTGTGAGTGTGTGTGTGTGTGTTTGTGAGTGTGTGAGTGTGTGTGTGTGTGCACTGCATGGTGCAGTGTTGCAGATCTGCTTTAGTAACAAGAGGAAACAATGAATGGATGAATGCAGATTGTACGCGTGTGTGTGTGTGTGTGTGTGTGTGTGTGTTGGATAGTAAGGGGGATTCCAGACACAGGAACGTTCATCCGGAACTGAAGATCCTGTGTGTCAGAGTGTGCACACACACACACACACACACACACACACACACACACACACACACACACACACACACACACACACACACACACACACACACACACACACACACACACACACACGTGAAACCTCCTTCCCTGTAGCCTCGCTGTCGTCCAGTGAAGGAAGGAAACCAGCAAGAACATTGACATTAGAGTGACATGGAGCTCAGGCGTCTTTGGGCCTGTGAGCGTCTTCAACCTGAGGTCCAACTGTTCAAAAGCAAGAAGTCGACTGAAACCACACGTTGTGTAACGTATGAACTGTTCTGTTAGGTACGACTTCCTCTGAGAAGCAGCAGAAAATGACAGTATCATAACCATAAGTCATGAACAGATACCAGAGAAAATCAGAATCAGGAAAATTCTAAAACAGTGGTTCTCAAATGGAGGGTTGCAACCCTCAAATGGCACCCGGGCAATAAAAAAAAAGTTGACATATAATAATATACTGTGTTTATTTTGAGGTGGATTTTTGTGCAGTGGACAGCTGTCTATTCCAGATTTGGGCAAAATAAGGCCTGGGGGCCAAATGTGGCTCGTTAGGCTCTCTAATTGGGCCCAGGGAACAATGTGTGGCAGTTACTTGACAACTCTTCTGCCCTTTCCCTGCAAAGCCAGCATTTCTAGCATTTCTCCAATAGGTATCGTAGAAAAGACCTTGGTTACTTGAAAGGCGCTACATAAATTAACATTAAAAGGCCATTTTAGCCTTTGTGCATGACTTTAAGATGCCACTCTGTGCATCATCTATTGACACTGTAGGGGGCGATAATGCCCTGTAACGTGTTAATAAAGTAAATGGAGAAATATTGATGACATTAACTATATCAGTGCAGTTCCTGCAGTGTTTCTCAATGTTAGACTGAATGAATGGCTTGTGGTCGAAGGGTGATGAGGATGTTGTTCCTTAGTCCCGCCTCCTCCCAAAGACTCCTTTCAGAGTCCCTCTCTATACTATCTGGTCATCAGAGCCCAGGGTTCAACAGTTGGACATCAAAGTGGCGACGGCCGGGAGGGAGGGGGCGGTGGGTGTCTGTCTCTCCTCGTCTGTTCCATCCTGGTCTCTGACAACCACTGATGGAGTCCTAGACAGGCCGGGTGGGGGCCGCGCCTCTCACTTTACACAGAGAAACCCTATCATTTGGCCACTGATGCCCCGTAAGTGGCCGCTATATCACATTAGCCGCTCTTCATCTCACCCCAGGGAGGTTGGTCGGTTCGTTCAAGGGAGCGCGTTCCTGTGAGTGCGAGTGCACGAGCGTGGAAACGCCGAGGGCTGTCAGTGTAGGACTTCAGACAAGACACGGACACATACTGCATGTACGGAGTACACTATACTCTTGGACTACTGCTTTGATGACAGGAGAACAGCACCGATTGGTTGAACATCAACGTTTGTACATTGTGATACTGAAAACTACGTATAGCAGTGGTTCTTCACCTCGTTGGAGCCACTGAATCCACCAGTTTCATATGCACATCCACCAAACCCTACGGTAGTAGGTGAGTCGGTGGGTCTTGACCTCCGTGACAGAGGCTCCACTGAACCCCAGAGACCCACTCACTCGAACACAGATTCGTGCCACCACTCACAAACCAAAGTCTTCCTTTGCCTTAAAGCAGCTAGCTCTGTACCAGATGCCCAGCCATAGAGAACGTGCAGATGAACATTTTTTTTTTTTGCGGTAAGCTAACTAAACTAAAATTTGTGTCGTTTGGGAAACGTGTGAGCGACATGACAACATTAGGGTTCACCTTTGGGCCTACGCTGTATAAACATGGGCCCGGTGTCTAGTGCGGATCACAACATGAACTCTTGTGTCTTTTTATTCAATGGAGAAGACAATGGTCTTGAACCATAGCAGTTCCTAAGCATTATGAAGAATATTTCAAAAACATTTCCTGGTCCGTTCTGTGCCCATGGTAACCCAGTTGAAACATTCTCCGATCCATTCGTCATCAGCAGCTGGTTTGAAACTCAACTGAGAAACAAATCCATTCTGAATCGTGTCACTCACCACGGAGGTGAGAGCCATCTGGAAACTGTAGATTCTCGCCAGACCAAAGTCCGCCAGCTTGATCTGCCCGCCGCTGGTGACCAGGATGTTCTGTGGCTTCAGGTCACGGTGGACCACACGGTGGGAGTGCAGGAAGTCCAGACCCTGGAGAAGTTGGTACATCATGTCCTAGGGAAGGAAAAGAGGCGGGAGATCGTTATCATATCATGTACAGTAGATATGGTGGTATATTTTCACATACTGTATACGACATGGTCCTACACAAATATATATATATGTAAATATAAATATACGCACACATATATGCATAATTATACATATATGCGTGCATAAAAATGAATGTGTATACACATATAAATATATATACACATTTATACGTGTATATATAAATATATAAATATATATGTACATATGTGCAGACAGAGAGTGAAAGAGAGAAATGTATATACTGTGGACTATACATATATATTGTATAATATGTACAGTATGTGTGAGATTAACAACAGGTGTGTTCAAACTGCGGCCCAGGGGCCAGAGGAAGCCCACTTGGCCTGCCAAACCTGTCACATTTTATAATATTTATTTATGTTGTTGTTGTACTATGTCAGTATTGTGGACCTGTGTACAGTCTCACACTATATGACACAGAAAAGTATTGAAGACATTATACTAAACCACAACCAGGACTCAACCTATTGTTTGACCCCAGAGTAACATCTGAAGGGGTTCCTGGGACCAAGAAGTTCAATGACGGGGAAGGAGTTAAGTGGAAAAGGTTTTTTTGTTGTTGACTGTGGCAGATGTTTGATAACGGACACACACACAGACACACACAGACGGGCACAGTAAGGACGGAGACGCCAAGCATGGATTTGCTTCCCAGCAGCTGTCCCGCTGAAGTCATCGGAACTCCCTTTTAAGTCCAGAGAAAGTAACAGAAGGTGCCGCATCTTTGACACAGTAACAACCGTAACCTGCTGTGAACGGCGTCCAAGTATGTAACGACCTGCTCAGACTTGTCGTTTCAAACTGTTAAAACCTCAAACAGGTCCCGCACCTGTAAACAAATGTGTTATCACAGAGGCGAAGGGGAATCGACGGTGATTCCCGTAAACAATCTAGGAATAGATGGTAGTGGCGCTAAGAGGGAGCACGGTGGTCAAATAGCGGGACTGCATTAACGCACAAACCCCCGAAACACTGGGCCAAGACCTCACAAGTGACATGGACCGGAGCCCACTGCTCTATTCACTGGACGACCAGCTGCTGAGTGAGTCAAAGGGGTCGGCACACTCAAGCAGAAAACATTAGTTAACGGCGCAGGGCGGCAGTAGGAGGGGCCACGGCGGCCTGCACAGCACGGTGGAGATGAGGAGGGATGAGAGTGAAACGTACCCCCCCGGCCCCCCTCGGACTCCCCCCCTGGGTTCGTATGGGTGTGAGCGGAGGCAGGATGAATAAACCTTGGACGTCTAAATCCAGCCATGACAGGGGGCAGCAGACAGGCAGGACACACAGGACACACAGGACACACAGCCTGGCAGTTGGTTGGTTTCTCCATGTGTGTGTGTGTGTGTGTGTGTGTGTGTGTGTGTGTGTGTGTGTGTGTGTGTGTGTGTGTGTGTGTGTGGAGTTGACACAATAGCGCCCCCCCTAACCCCCACCCCTTCTATCAGTTCCTCTCTGCTTTAAATAGCCATTACACCGTGTTGCCTTTCAACATCATTTCTGAGTATTTACCACCTACTTCAGAAACCTTTTAAATAAAACCCAAACATTATTGAGGCTCACTGACAAACTAAGGCCCGTGGGCCAGATGTGGCACATTTGGCTTCTAAATCTGGTCCATCTGGAATTTTCTCATAAATTGACAACCCATGTTATGTGTTCAAATGACCTTGATGGGCCATGAAGCTGCACCGCTCCAGTATTGTCAGAACACAGGGGCTACAGTACTGTAGTGTATTATGACAGCACAGAGTAATACGTACATGAGCTTCAATCTAATGTTATGTTGTGTTTAAGGAGCTCATGGCCTTGATCATCACTGAGAAGCTAAATAACAGATGGATGGATTTATAGAAGTGAAAAAGTGAGTGCATTGTTTTGTATTTTAGTTTCGTGTACATTATAGCCTGCACTGTAACAAAATGTTTGTAAAAGACCAAAAATAAACAGTTTATTGACAATGTGGTAATTGGTTTGGATCACAACTGGTTCACATGAAGCCATCCATCTTGACCTGGCCCCCTCCAGTATCAGGATCAAACGTGGTTCATGGTCCAAATATTAGCCCACAGGTGCCATGGAGCCGTCCCTGCTGTTGATCAAGTTGCCCTGGTTTAGAAGCAGTTGGATGATGCAGTGGTCACCAGTGGTGGTGACGCAATTTCACACAATCACAGATGTTATCATAAATGATTTGTGTTGCTATCAAAAAAATTTTGTTTTAGAAGGTGACACAAACAAACACAAATGTTTGTTTACTGTTAATTTGTTTACAATTAAAACTCAATTTGTTCAAAACTAAAAAAAATGCAGCATCAGAGTCACCATCAAACTACTATGAATTAGTTCCGTCATTGTCACACAGTATCAGTTGAACACATGCAATACAACAGAGCGTCAACACAAATCAACTCTATCAAGACTTCAGCCAAGACCAGCACGGATGTGAACGGGCAACAAAGGAGTGGAATTGCACAAAAAAGGCAACAGGTCTGACCCCCCAAAAAGCAAAAGGCGCAGGAATGGAAGTAGTCAGGCCCTCTGCACCACGCAGTCAAAACATAGCTTTCTGAGTGTGCCTCCCTTTCTAATGCTAATGGACCAGGGGCGGCCATATTGTGCATTGTAGCCGAGCACAATATGGGACATCTGCCGGTTAGCGTTAGTGTAATTCCCTCCCCATGCTTCATTAACCTCCCCCTTTATGGGCCCTAGAGAATGGAGCTGTAGAAGCTTGGACGACGGCGACGCTGGCGGATGGGTGAGACCCGAGCGTTGGCCCGGCTGAAATGCACGGAGGCAGGACGAGCCCGGCCGCTTGATGTCCTTCCAGCTCATTTGATTGCTGGAGGAGGGCCTCTTTCATCAATCAGCAAGTGGTGGGTCTCCAGTCTGAGTAGGACGGAGTGGGTGGGTGAGGTGGCGCTAGAGTATGGCCTGCCAATACCTGTTGCTGTCAGTGTCGGAGTCCCAGCAGTGAGTGCTTTAGTCAGTGTTCACTACAGGGGAGAACAATGAAGAACTGGTCCAGCGTATCCAGGTTGTAAGTGGGGTGCCCTCTGGGGGTTACCGTGCAGTATTCACTGTCCTAGAAATAACAGGGGACGGCGCCTGGGTCATGTAGTCACTCAATCATTGTCCTTTTGTCCACTCAGACCTCCAGCTGTGTGGATGTCAGGAGACAGTAAAGGAAGGAGGTGTGGTCCAGGGGTCAGGGTGAGTTATACAAAGAGCTGCGTGAAGTGTCAGAAATGTCCACTCGTAATGACGTGATTGCAGATAAATGTCTTTGTGGGGAGGGGGGGGGGGGGGGGGGGGGGGGGGGGGGGGGTAGAGTTAGGGTAGATTTTTAACAATCAAGACATGATCATATACATATGATCAATTAAGGATCCACTTTTCCCCAGAAGTAGGGGGTTTCCAGTGGGGTCCTTGTGGATCCATGTCTGCCTCCATAACCACCACCAACTGGTAGTCCAGATCAGAGGCTTTTAAAGGCAGATCTTCAAGAAGACATTTATTGGTAAAATATATTTAACTAAGACAAGGCACACGGAGCCAGAACTGAACGGTACTTTTTGTGGGAAAAATTGGGAGCATCTATCTGTGGTCATACAGTAACGTGGACGCCAAAGGGTCTTGCAGAGAGTCTTGACTCCAGGCACTTCCGAGGAGAGCACCAGCGGGGGCGCGTCCCAGGGTTTTGTTTTTCTCTTTTGTTTTAAGATACGTGTCTAATGTATTAAGAAATGTTGTGTAAAAATAGTATTTCATTTTTTAAAAGACAATTTACAAAGGAACCAGTGGCTGAGCCTTTAGGTTCTGTGGAGATGAAACCTATTGTTTTGCATCAATAATCGTAGCCTAAAACAGTAATCATTTCATGTACAATACAGGTTGGCACAAATATCTGAATGATATTTGAATAAGGCCTATACACAGGGTACAGTAAAAATAATAAATATATAAATTCCTGAATTCCCAGGTTATGGCTTGTCTTTTCCCGGGATTTGATTTTTGTCAATTTCGGGAAAAATATTAAACCCTAGCGTCGACTGATACACAATACAGTTCTGCCACTGTTGAAAAAGTCCCTTGGAAAGCCCAGGGTGCGATCTACCTGACCCCCCCGCCCCCAAACATTACACCCTGACACAAAACATTCAAACCCAAACCCTGCCCTGGGGTCAAAACCACTGGTTCCTTCAGCCTCCATGACATCTCTGTTTCAAATGTGACACAATAAACTCCAAAAATAAACTCAAACGCCCGCAGTAGTGTCCAGGATGTATCTTTGGACGTCGCGGTGAAACATGAGAGTTTTTTTTTTTTTAACATGGTTTGTGTGGGAACGATTGAGTAAAAGAGGGAGTTAGAGAAAACAGAAGGGAAGGAATGTGTTCTCCTGACCCTGTGATTGAACATGGGCTTGGATGCATCAAATGAAACCATGCAGAGCTGCTCCAAGCCTGACTGGGAACAGGTTGGATTTCCGATAGAGGCAAAGTCACACATTAACCCTCTTCTTTACTGTTTTTACTTTCTCTTTCTTCAAACTGATGGCACAAACACCAGGACGGCCTGGAGCACGAAGTGAAAATAGACAGAACGCACAGTCTCTAATTTGGAGCCACATGTGCTGCCCTTCAAAACGCCCTGCTACCTCTGATCTTGGAGGGAGCTGCAATCTTTTCCTAATGTCTCCGACATGGACCAGGACGTTGGCTCAAATGGATGCACGCTCGTCGTAGATTTCCCAGACTTTCCCAGACTCACTCACAGGGACCAGGACAGTTTTATTATTCGGTGGAACGTAACGGTTTATTTAAGGTAAAGAAGAGACACCGTGGAACGGCTGAAGATCCTGTTATGGGGTGTGACAGCGTCAGTCTGGTGATATCACATCACACATGTGATACAACTCCGTAGTTCGTGTTAAGTCCAACTTTTTTAATAAATAAAGTTTGGCGTTGTTCAGGAATGATCTAAACCAGGCATGGGCAAACTTTGACAAAAGGGCCACAATTGGTGAATGATGAATTATTTTATGTGGACAACGTTGGCGGACCGAATCAAAAAGCTCAACGGGCCGCATCTGGCCCCCGCCCCTTAGTTTACCCATGTCTGATCTAAACAGTTGTCAATAAACCGCTCGTGCATCGGTTCACTAGTTACTGTGTTGCTGTTGGGTCAAAGCCCTGGACGTCAGATGTGAGGTGAAGTGGACGTCACCCGTTAGAGTTTGATCTCAAACATCCAGTCTTTCAAAACAACAACATTGATTTACCTTGATGGTCTCGGGGGGCACTCCGGGCTCAGGGACCTTCTCCAGGTAGGTGGTCAGATCCTGATCCACGTGCTCAAACACCAGAGTGAGTCTGGTCTCCCGGTCAGTCCGAGAAACCGTGCACACGTCAAACAACCTGGAACACACGGCAAGTGAAGATCAATACAATTGATTTCATGGGGTCGTCTGCGGTCAGTTGAGTGAGGAGGGGACACGTCCAGGTTAGAGAATGGACTGAACTCTGTTTTCCTGTCCTTTTCGTGGTCTAGACTCCTTCTCAAGACGTAATAAGAAGAAATGAGACCTTAGATCTTAGACTAACTTGTATATTTACGATTCACAAAACATCTGATCTCATCTGACCAGGAGTCGATTGGTACAACTTTGGAGAATGATGCCAACAAGTAAAGTGCTGCCCTCCTTGTGGAGCTTTGTGGTAAAACAACACTCGCTCCTAAATTGTTGGGCGACAACGTGGGCTCTTAGCAGACACCGCGCATATGGAATGAATAATAGGCCACATGACCAACAGTCAGGGCAGCCTAGGGTCTCACAAAAAGCCCATGCATGATGGACCTGAGCTGAAGATCATGGAGATCACTGACGGTTCAAAGTGCTTTGTCCGTACGGCAACAGATTTGATCAAAATGGCCAAGTTGGTGTTTGAAAAGCCATAAGTCATGTCTTTATTTGTTGTCAAGTCAATTAGTTCCGGCTGCACGTGATGGTGCAGCTCCTCAAGTATCTACTGAGAAGGTTGCTTTCAATCCCAGAGTTCTCCATATTCCACAATTAAACAGAAACCAAGGTCAGACCTTGGCTGGTGTCGAGCTATGACGCACTTTCTGACAACTGACCTCTAAATGAACAGTTCATCACAGAAGTAGAAGAAAAACCATCTCACAGTGTGAGTTTACTGTGGACAGAACATCACTGCAGGTTAAGGTAGTAAAACTAGACGGTTCTGGTAGAATGGATTGATTTTATTCATAATAATTGACAGGTTGACTGTACTGGGCCTGTTTGATGGGTCAATGGTTGTAGGTTTTATTTTCCAACTCAAGGCAGTGTGAGTCCAGTTGGTTTTATCAAAAAATAAATAAAAATCTTCTCAGACATGATGCATTTTAACATCATGCTGCTTAAAAATGACAACAAGCAAGTGTTCTATACCGTCTGATGGGATGTCTTATAATGTCTTCATTTCTATACTTGAGGACATATTTAACACTGGGCGAAACCAAGACTTTAGAAAAAGTATGTATGCAGTTATAATATATGTTGATAAAATGTAGACGTGTAAAGGC
>JAFBJS010057649.1:52321-112377 GCA_016785265.1 Paraplagusia blochii
CACACGCACACGCACGCCTCACTTACCTGACGACGTTAGGGTGCTCGAAGGCTTCAAGCTGCCTCAGTACCGCCACCTCCCGAATGGTTGAGAGAGGCATACCCTCCTCCTCCGTCAGGACACGAACTCTTTTTAGGGCAACAAAGCGTCCCCCGTTCTTCAGGTCCCTCGCCTTGTAGACTTTCCCGTAGGCTCCTTCTCCGATCTCGGCCACCTGCTCATACTGAGCGTGACTACTGTCCCTGTCCATTTTTTGCAGATTTTTTTTGTCCTCCTCCTTCTCGTCTCTTGCTGAAAAATATTGCGGGGAATCCCGGCGAGGGTGACGGAGCCAGAGACTCACAGAGGCATATTCAGGGGGAAAAGTTGGCGCATGGCAGGTCTAGATGACAGGGAGACACAGATGGAAGCAAAGGCCATCTTTGTCAAATGGGTTCAAAAAAGTTAAATACTCCAGGTAGGCACCAGCACCAGCACCAGCAACAACAACCAGACTATCACAACACCAGGGCAGCGGTGCGTCCCAGCCGACGTCCACTCCTCCTCCTCCTGTTACGCACAGCAAGTCGTGTCCTCCTAGTCTTCACACACCGAGAATATTTTACTAAAAATCACCCCCGACCGTCAAGACTCGTGAATCGGATCTTGAAGTAAACCCGTCCGCCCCTGTCGCAACTCCGATGTCCGCAGCACGTGCGGCGTTTCTGGGTCGTCTCTGCGGGACTGTCCTAAATCTGGGCGCAAATTTACAAGAAATGTCTTTTTCTAAAATTACGCCAAGAAAGTTGTGAAGTCGCTACGAACCCACATCGCGCTCCGTCGCTGTTGTATCACAGTTTATGTCTGAGGCGACGCAAACTCGTCGAGCACGTGGCTGTCTACTGATTGCATTGTTCCAACTTCCTACAGCAACAATCCATTTAAACGCCTCGAAAACTTTCCACCGCGGCCCCGAAAGTCGCGAAACACACACCGCGGTTCGTAAGTCGAGTTTTAAGCCCGGTTCCCGCCTCTGTGGCGACTTCCTTTAATTTATATCAATTTTAATTGAGCGACGTTGCCTCACAGCCCAATTAGAGGCAACGGGGGAGAGATCGACCAAAGGGTTTCTGCGAAATTTTCGCGACAAATCGTCCACTGCGCTGTGGCCGCGTCCGCACGTGAACCCACCGCGGGTCACACGCACCTTTCACCCTCCGGTCAGTGTTTACCTTTTTCTTATGTCGTCAATAAACGCTGTGACGTCGGCATGTCCGAGAGAACTGCTGAGGAAGCGGTTCAATCACGTCCGTGGAGGCAACGATAAGTTGTTTCCCCCCATGCGTCACACGCATCCATGTGTCCACTGTCCTCCTCCTCCATGCGGGGGCCACACAGGTAGTTGGACTGGAACAGACTCCTCTAACCCCCCATTCCTCAGTCAGCGGCAGCAGCAGCAGCAGCTCAGGCTGGAACTCTGAAACAAGGGGAGGAGGAGGAGGAGGAGGAGGAGGAGAGGCAAGATGAGGTGGTGACGGAGGCGTGACCGTGTTGAGGACCGGAGCAGTACCCTCCCCCCTAACGTCAGGGGGTTGTGACCAGGTACAGCTTTAAGGCAGGCGTGGGCAAACTAAGGCGCACGGTCCGTATACGGCCCGTTGAGTCATTTATTATGGCCTCAGAATTGATTGATATTTTCATGTCTTTATATTCGTTCTTATTCTTGTCTTGGTGAATGACAGGACACAGTTGTTGAGGTTAGTGTCTGTAGACCTCACTTTGGTAAATTGACATAAAAACCACATGACTGTTAAGAAAAACAGTCTCACTGATGTCTTTCCCTGATTTTCTCTCAGATCTTGAATTTTCATTATCGGTGGAAAAACTACTGTTCAACATTATCGGTCGTCCCCATTAGAAAAACCTTCTATGTTCTTTAGAACTTTTCAAGTAGCAGCTGTTTCCTTTACCATTGTTTGAAAATTGTTAATATTTCTGTTTTAAAATCATCAATCAAACAATGCATTTTTTTAAAAACAGACTGAATCCAAGCTGTGCAGGTGATGTTTATCTCAACAAATCAATGATATTTAAAGATAATTATATAGGAACTCAACTTCAGTCCCAAGATGCAATGATTTAGCTCTAAAATAATTCCATTATTATAAGATTTCTTTTACCATAATTGTAAATTATTGTCAATGGTATTGATGCAGTCTCAGAAAATAACAGACAGATAGATGTTATCAATGTTATCAATGTTTTCAGTGTATACGGTGGAGGAGGCCGGTGGAGGAGGCCGGTGGGGCGGGGGGACCACGCACTCTCAGCCAAAAACCTTGTGTGCGTGGTTGGAGGAGAAGGGGATTTGAGGGAGGGTCACAGGACAAAAGCAGACGCGTGATATAGCTCTACAAAAGCTCCACGCTCCTCTTTGGATTCTCTCCCGTCTTTCTTCTTTTCTCCTCCTCCTCCGTCTCCTCCTCCTCCTCCTCCATATATCCGCGGACAGGCTATGCAAGTGCGGCCCCGCTCGCCTGTGTGTGAGCTCCGTCTCTGCCTGGCTTTCCCACGCCGGCTGAATGTGTCCTGACCCCCTTCAGAGAGGTTTGACACGGAGCGGGGACATTTCCGCATTCCTCCCCGACTACAAAGGCCCACCGCCTCCTTTTTGCTCTGCCTCGGCCTCCTCGGTGCTCCGCCATTCATGCGCCTCGCCGCGGGTTTTGTCTCCTGTGTCAAAACCGGGAGCGCAGCGGGGATCGGGGGGTAGGGGTGAGGCGGAGGGGAGGAGTTCACTGGATGGACGGCCACACTATCTATCTGTCTGTCTGTCTGTCTGTCTGTCTGTCTGTCAGTTACACAGCACCCAGTGCCAGTGGGGAGTTGAACTAACAGCCCAACCCTAGTTGGTCAGTCATGGTCAGGTTCAAGTCTTCTGGTCTTCTCCTTTAGCCCCAGGACACTGCTGCTCTGCTGGGTGACTCTGAAGATCAATATCACTGATTAGTAAAAAGTAAAGACAACACTACATGAACACACACACACACACACACACACGTGCTATTTTGTCTACTAAAGGTTTCAGGTTCAAATCCCTGAGCTGCCAGGTTGCTGATCCTGGCACGGTGCAGAACCACAGAACTTCCAGTGGGCTCACCTGCCCACTCACAGTATGGATCCTCACAGCTTCAGTTCTACAGTGTAGTAGTTATTGAACAGAATGCAGACGTGGTCCTGGGTTCAATTCCCAAAGGATCCTCAAGCTGGATTCTTTCATTTCCTCCTATTTCAGTCACAACTGCGTTAAATACTGGAAAATGAATAAAAATCAGGTCAAAGTGTTTTGACTGAGAGGTTCATCAGCCTCTGAGACAGAGTCTGAGCTTCACTTTGTCTCTCAGTGTCTTTCATGAAGGACACGGTTCAGACATGACAAGACTTGATGTTAGATCATCTCAATGAAAAGCCAATTACGGGTGTGTAACCAGGCTCCATTGTTGGAGGTGGAGGAGATCAGAGAAGGAACAACAGCTTTAACATATGCACATACCTGTCTCACATACCTGTCTCACGCACTGTTGGTGGAGACCGCTGATTACCATTCAAAAGGTAACGTTGGCCGTCGATGTCCCCCGGCCTGGTCATCACGGTCAGAGATAAGTTTGAAGTGTTTGCATCACAAAACAGACAAAGACAGAAAAGACTGATGACTGTAAACGTGTCCTCGTCTCCATCAGTCATTCATTCCTGTAGGACAACAGCTCTGAGAAGCAGATCTGAGTAAGATTGATAAAAAAAGACAGAGTCAGTGGTCAGTGGTCAGTGGTCGGTCAGTTCTTTTATTGTGTTAACCTCACACTGAGGAGTCACTTCAAAACAACTGTTGTGGAATTGAATATTTAACCATTTTCAAAACTCCATTTCCTTTATTTCTTCATTGCTGCAGTGATGATTCATGAAGGAAGGATGAAAAATGCAGCCTCAGCCTCAGCCTCAACCTCAGCCTCAACCTCAACCTCAACCTCAACCTCAACCTCGTATTAACCCTTTCATTGTCAAAACTGACAGTTATGGAGTTTCACATTTTTGTGATGGATTCAGCGTCGACTTTCATTTACATCAGACGCAGCTTCAGGCCAGAGCATCTGCCATTGGTCCAACAGCCTCCTTGAGCGGCGTGCAGGTGTGTTCACGGAGGAATGCTCAGGTCACTGTGCTTTTTATGGTTATAAAACAAACATTGTTGAATAATTCCAGATATTATTATTCCAAAGATGGGAAAAATGTCCTTAAATATTGTAAAATTACCCTTTTGTGAAATGCAAACCAGTGTGAACGATGCAGAAAACCACAGCAAGCATCACATGTTCTTTGTTAATGGTCTAAGCCATGTGTCAAACTCAAGGCTCGTGGGCCAGATGTGGTCCACCAAGTTTCTTTTTTGTGGCCCGCTTCAGCTGAAAAAAAAAAGCCCAATTGATGAGTTATATTTTTGTTACACAAATCAATGAAAAACATTTGAACAACTTGAATAAATCATAATCAAGCAGATATTAGTTTGAATATATTCTGGAGTTAAAACATATTTACTTTTTAAAAAAAAAACTGAGCAAATCAAGAGAACGATCCATTTTAAAAAGAAATGTCCGATAAAGTAAGTGATATCTGTAAGAACAATATAGTTTTTTTTCCTCAAATAATGAAAATCTGATCACACCAGCTTGGGTTTTTTTGATTTGGAATCACACACAGGGTTCTGAGTGGATGGGGCCCAGTGTTTGGGGCCAATCTGTTGCACATTAATATAAAAGTAAGTGTGTGGACTGTATGGACAAAATAATGATAAAGTCTTCCTCATCCATATTAGTAATCCTAGTTTTTTTTGTAACCAAATCCACACCATAAGAAGAACAAACAGAACAATATTTTTAACAGAAAATAATTAGGCCAGTTGATAAAACAATGAAAATAATAGTAATAAATGTAAAGAACTGCTGCTGGTGAAGAAGGCGTTTGAACCCCCTTGTCTATGTCAGGCAAAAATATTATCCATGTATTTTTTTTTAACTTTTTCTGCAGAGCCAGTCATGACTCAGCAGTTAAGGACGCGAACTTGGTTCCAAAAGGCTTCAGGTTCGAATCCACCAGCTGCCACTGAGGAGCTGTGATCACAGCACCGTGCCGACCCATAGAACTTAGAAGAACTTCCAGTGGGCTCACCACCACAGGAAGGCTCACAGTTTGGTGCAGTGTGATTTGGGTGGCAGAGGTGGAGACCACAGCCTCTGTGAACAGGTAACAGATAAGATGATGAAGATGAATTAGCACCAACCTTCTGAAAGTTACTCCCGTTTCAACAAAGAGCAGGATGGTTATCTGTGTAAAACATCCCTGTGACTCACAAGTGTGAAATGTCAAAACATAGTGGGTGACGTCAGCGTAGCTCACAGCGCGGTGGTCCAGAGGGATGGTACGGCAGCCGGACCTTTTCTTTTTGGACCAAAATATTCCTTCTGACTCATCAACTCCTTTTGGTTTCAATTCACTCAAACAAGTCTCCACAGGAGAATAATACGTTGAGGTGTCTTTGTTTGACCCTGTGTGTGTGTGTGTGTGTGTGTGTGTGTGCCAGCTGCTGATCAGCCAGGACAGAATTACCTCCCTCCCCAGAGCAGCCACGGAGGGACAGGTGACTCCCAGTTTCTCCCAGATCTCCTTTCACCCTCCCACACCCATACACCCACACACTGGGAGAGAGGGACAGAGGGACAGAGGGAGAGAGGGACAGAGGGACAGAGGGAGAGAGGGACAGAGGGAGAGAGGGACAGAGGGACAGAGGGAGAGAGGGACAGAGGGACCAAGAGATTGATTGTGCGCCTGTCTTACGCGTCCCACCCTAATGCAGGGGGACGTCAGCGCCACAGGACAGGGTGCGATGGACCTGAGACGCACAGCTGTCACACCTGGGCAGGAACCTGATATGACGTGATACTGGATTCCTTTTTAAGTCCTTGGCTCCATTGTCAGGACTTTAAAAACATCATGTGCCAAAGTGTTTGGTTTTAGTCCCATTTTAGTGGCGTGGCAGTGGTGGCTCAGTGGTTAAGGAAGCAGACTTGGGTCCTCGAGGCTTCAGGTTCAAGACAGTTGCCACTGCTTTGAGGATGACACCATCCTGACCCACGTAAGTTTCACTGGAGTCACCACTCACAGGAAGGATCACAGTGTGGGGCAGTGTGATTTGGGTGGCAGTCATGGAGACTGATGTCCTGGTGACCCAGTAACATGAGCAATTTCTAATCCTTGATATCAATCAATCCAATATTACTTAATGATCCTGATAATGGGACAGTATCGGCCGAGCAATGATAATGGACAAGAAATTTTTATGTTATTTTTTTCTATTGTCTCTTGGACCTAAGTTGAACTTTTGAGTTTTAAGTTGAACAAATTTGGCAAAATCCAGGTATTGTGTTATTGGAGGAAAAAAACAATAACTTAACAATAAAACACAATATTAGATCAATTGTATTATTGGATTATTGTACTGCTGCGATCTTAACCTTTGACAATATTGTCCAAACACGTGATTTCCAACATATACAGCTGTTTCCTCCCAAATCTAAAGAAAATGTCTCCTGACTTTAAACTCAATTCTAGCAAATTTGCCAAAACAGATTTTCACTACGACTACGACGTCTTTCCGACCTTATCTGCTCATATGGGCTGACGTCCCAACGATTATGGGACGTCCCTACTTTAAAATTAAAGTTGAGTCAAGGGATGATCACAGTCTCCTGATTCTTCAACTACTAGCAGGGTAGCAGTGGTTAAGGGACAGGTCTAGTGTCTGGAAGGTTCAAGGTTCAAATCCACCAGCTGCTAACCACAGAGGGAGGCCAGGCTGACTACACCTGGCTGTTCAACGCTGCTCACTGTTCACTTTGGTGATGGGTTAGAAGCCCAGGTTACAGTTCATTCAACTTTTCCTTCTTCTTCTCCTTCTCCCTCTTCTTCTCCTTCTTCTTTTCCTCCTCCTTCTCCTTCTTCTTCTTCTCCTTTTCCTCCTCCTTCTCCTTCTCCTTCTTCTTCTTCTTCTTCTCCTTCTCCTTCTTCTTCTTCTTCTTGTGTGTAGTAGTGTGTAGTGTGCAGGGTGTAAAGCCCCCTTCTCTCCTCATCTCCTGTCCTTCTCTCCCCAGCACAGGCCCCAGACACAAGCCTCTTTCTGTTGGACCATCACCATAGCAACCAAGCCACTAACTTGAGGAGGCAACATAAAAATCTGCTCTTTTTCGGGGGGACACAGGAACACCTGCCACCTCGGCCGACAGGGAGGGCCAAGCTGGACGGAGGGACACGCGTGGACACAAAACTTCATGCACCTTCATGCTCTCTTTCTCTCTCTCTCCATCCACACAACCACAACTAGTAAAAGATTGTAATGAGACCTCCAGCCAACATCTGCCACCCTCCACATTTATCTTGCGGTAAGATCTGAGGTGGTTGATGGGCTCACTGGGACGTCCATCCAGGCACCTGTGTCAGACAGCAGACCCTAAGGCCCCACGGCCCCTTCAAAGGCCCCAGTCAACAAGTGTCATATCAGGGTCACCCAGCGTGCTGTAACTGCCCTCGTCCTCCTGTCACAGGCTGAATATTCTGGAGGAACCTCTGGTGCCTGGCTGCTGTTCATTAGGAGTATTAATGATTAACTGAGAGAACTATTGTCCCCGTCAGCCCAGCTGTCCACGCTCTGCCGCTGATCCACTCCGATGCCTCCAGGTCAGTAAAGCGGCTCTATTCATGTGCTAAAGTGACAGCTGCTCCTCACATTCCACACAAAATTAACCACAGACGTCAAAAAAAAAAGAAAAAGAAAAAGAAAAAGAACGATAATTTGACAGTTTTCCTTTGTCCTGGCTGCAGAGACAGTGATCGGAGATGGGAGAGTTCACAGGAAGCGGGGCAGCTACCCTTCCTGTGATAAGAGTTGGATGAATGTAGGAGATAATATTCACGGTGGTAAAAGAAGAAACATGAACAGAGAAACTAAACTGTCAAACATCCCCATAAAATGTATTGATGAGCTGCCGAGGTGTGAGGTGTTGTTATCTTTGTTTTTTTTTTATCAGCCACTTTTTGTCTGATGTGGTTCCAGAGCCTAGATATTCCATTTTATTACATTATAAACGTGATTACAGGAGGACTTTAACCGACACCAGTGAAGCCGAAAAAAACCTTTCTTCACCCGTGAGGCTGCTGCAAAGAGCTGGTGACCAGGTGTTGTCCTCACAAAACACAAGGGGTTAAATGGGTTAAATGGGAATCAACGCGGTGGCTCAGCTGATATGGTCGCAGTTCTGTCTGTCACTGTGCACAAAGCAGCATGTGTCCTCCAGGTGAGACTCATTGTTTTACTACAGCAATCACAGCAGCTTTATCTGCTCTCCAGCACAATTGGACCTTGAAGGAAACCGCCGGCCGTTCTCTGGCACCGACCGCGTTCACGCTGAGTGCAGTTGTTGTTGTTTCACCAGGTAAAGGTGATTTCAGGCATCACTTCAATCGGGGCCACTGACAAAGGAAAGTCTTTCTTTATTGTTTACTGCATACACATGTAGTACGCATGTAGTACACATGTACTTTACATTCCTGAGTTTCTGCGTTCCTGCAGGTTTGGTGGAACGTTCACAAAAATCCAGCAGCTGAAGCTTCTGGCGAGTTCAGGCCTCTTGTCTTTCCGTCCAACCTGTTCATTGAGTAATGTTGACACAAACACACCTTTGAGGAGTTTATAAGCAACGCTTAGAAGAAACAGTGGAAATGACCAGCTTTGACGGTGACTCAGCGACTGCTCCCTTCTTCAGACTCAGTTCTGGGTTGGATGCACTGAATATATGTCACCAACATATCGTGGTCAGCTGATCAACCAGAAACTGTTGCACAAAATCCCAAAAGCGAATCCTGATTTAGTCGACTTGGGTCCAGACTGGGGTTGAAGTCCACCATGTGCCGATCTTTTCATTTCCTTTTCTTTCCTTAGACAGGATGATGTGACTCCAGGTTTTGGTTCCTACCTTTCCAGGATGCAGGGACTGACCAATCAGCTGCCTGGAGACTCAGGTCAGGTGTCACCTCTGCCTTAAATGGATGGAGACCTACACAAGGTTTCCTGAAAGACTTCTTCTTGAAGTTGGAGATGTTTCATTCCTCAACTGAGGAGGGAACTCTCCTCCTGTTCTCCTCCTCCAGATCACTCCCTTATCCACTTAACAAGGTGTGAAGAGTTGCTTTGAGACACAGACTGTTCCTCAGGTTAATGAGCAGTGAGTTGTCTGGAGAAGACTCTGCTCTGCTATGTAGCATGGTGATACAGATATTCAAGGATGGTTATGGATGGCTTTCTTCACCACCTGTCTCTCAATCCACCTGTCCTCCCTGTCCAGATGATGCACATTCCTAAAAGACCGCTGCCTTTCTTCTGAGCTACAGATAAACACCTGATGTTGTTCTCCACCTGTGCTGCTCCATGCATTAGATGAGTGGTTGGTTCTGATCCGAGACCCTCCCGACTCTAGTCTGGTTCCATAACCACTAGGCCACCACTGCCCCTTTATTGGTACCAGGCCTTAAAATGTCTGTAGATCTTCTCAACTCTGAGTAGAACATTTACAGTGAGTGTGGAGTGGAGCACAACAACACAAACACCACACAAATAAGTCTTTGTGCTTCCAATCCCAGACCAACAACATGGTCCTGTTTACTCCACACCTCACCTCTGATGACATCACTGGGGGGGGGGGGGGGGGGGGGGGGGGGCGGCTCTCTTATACACATCTAGATGTGTATAAGAGACAGATGTAAGACACCTCCCCTCGTGTTCCTGTGAAACATGGTGGACAAACGTGGACCTGAGCACTGACCCTGCCTGAACGGACAGTCCACTCTTTACTGCAGCGGAGAACATAGAAGCTGCTGTGTTCGCTCAACTCTGTATGCAACACTGCTGCACTCGCACCAACACACGCAGACACACAAACCAGTTTGGTGTGACACATAGGTGTGTATGCGAGTTTTTGTGCGTGGGTTTATATTTCGACATTTGTGAGAATCATTTTTCAGAACCATCAGTGACACAGGAAAGTCTAGTGTGAGCTCCTTATTTTTTCACCTGATGGTTCCATACATCACATTTAAGGTTTGAGTAGCAGAGTTCTGCTGCGGAATCATATAAAAGTACAAAAGAAAAGCTGTCGTACATTTATCTACATGTTATTTGAATAATATTGATATCCGATATTGTTAACATTGTCCAAATACTTAATTCCCGATGATGATATTAATTGTATGAGCTGCAATGCTGCCATCTAGTGACCTTTACTTTAATATACAGCCGTTTATCCCGGAAACCAAGCCACATAATATAGAATAAAAATCCAGGCATTGTCTTCTCGATAATCACTAGTGGAGGACAAACCGATAATGATTCTAACAGATATTATTTTATATATTAACATGGGGCCAATAATATCAGTGGGTCGATATGGGACATCCTTAATTCCAACCTTTCGATGACAAACATTTAAAAGCACAAAGAAGCCATTTTTGACAGTAAACAATAGTGATTTATGTTTTTCTCTGGTGTCAACTTTGTTATGTGAGGACAGAAATGCTTCTTTAACAGTGTCTCGAAAATAGGACAAGAATAATTACACTTCTGTAACACTTTGCTCCAAGGTGCTGCAGCTCTCAGACACCTAAGGCTTACAAAACAGTCAGTGAAAAATACAATACATCCCAAAAACAACAACAACAACAACAACAACCATATCTCAATTGCAGCTAATCTCAGTGCTCTGATATCCTCCAATAATCCAACCCTTCAATCTGACTTTTCACTCATCGACATTAGCAAACCTCAGATTTTGCCAGTGAACACAACTCAAAGAATCTTATCTGTATGTGTGGGTGTCAACTATGTAAAGTGAATTTTTCTTGTTGTTTTATCAGCGCTGCACCTGCCACTGATGGACGCCTTATCACGTACCCATTAGTGTAGCGTGCATGCTCTTTAAGAAGGTGCAGTATCTCCTCACCAGGAAGCAATGAAGCCGTGCACCAAAGAGTCTGAACAAATGCAGGCAGAAAGGTTTGACGTGGCCTTATTTCCTGTCAGTGACAAGACAAGTGCGTGGGCACGATATATTGGAATGTGTGTGAGGTTCACACACACACACACACACAGACAGACAGACACACCAAAGTATTTTTCCCAGCACTTCATAGAGACATGATGTTTCCTCAAGACACTAATCTTAACATGAACACCTACAAATATTCCTAATCTCAATCCTAACCTAATTGGTTGATTGTATCATTGTTAGGCAACAGAGATTGTTAGGCCTTCAGAGATATCAGAGCAGCAGTAGAAAAAGACAGTGTGGCTCACATGGAGGCACCAGAGGAGAACATGCGTCTCCACACACCCACACACATGTGTGTCTTACATTCTGTGTTTCCCACTGTTATAAATCTTTTTGTGTGAATGAGTCCTGTGAACCAATCACATCGCTGCGGGTACAAACCAGATTCACTCCCATTTTTTTAGCTCCACTCATCCTGTCACATTGTCGTCTGACTGTGTCCACTGTGCTGCATGTTGGGTTGGTCAAAAAACTGAATTTGTTCAATATATTCTCAGGCTCAACAAAACTAAACTGATCTGGTTTAGTCGATTTAGGCGTCACTCGTTTTTTTCACTTATCAAATGGCATGTCTTCTTCAAGTTCCAATGCTGCCCCCTGTTGAATCTTTTTATATTACTTTACCTTATGACATTTACATAAAATGAATTTTCTATGCTATATATTAGGAAAATACCAGACTTGTAATGATAATATAAATTAATAGTACATTTTAGCACGTTTTGTGGACTACATTCCAATGCCCAATGGGCCACACCGGGCCCCGGGCCTTAGTTTGAGCAGTTCTGCAGATTATGCCAAATTTTCTTTTTTTTCAAAGGTCAGCAGGAGGAAGAAGAAGGACAAGAAGAAGAAGAAGCTGTTAGTATCCAGGACCTCCTCCAGTAGTGGTGCCCTGGTGGTTAAGGAACCAGACTTGAGTCCAGCAGGTTCCAGGTTCAAATCCATCAACTGCCAAGTTACCAGTGAAGTCCACTGACTATGGCTCCTCCATTATCCTTGTGTGTTTTAATGATAGTTAAATCTGACAGATACTGAGATATGTTTATGACGGAGGAACCATGTTGCTCTAAAGAGGCGGAGCAACAGAAAGAGTGTTCATGACGCACTGTCTCCATCTGCAGGGAATAGTGTGACTTGCAGGTTTAAAGAAAAAAAAACGGTAAGAGATAAACTGATGAATATGAATGAATGAATGAATTTCTGGGTAAAATTAGGAGACGGGAATGATGGACACTTTTTCCATAAGTATTAAGCTTGGCCTTTGTTTTGATGATTCCATTCTATCTTCCAAGTTTTGCACTGAACATGAAACATTTAGCCATAAAAAAATGTTTCCTTATTACAATATTTCCAGTTAAACCTGCTGAAGGAAAAGAGAAAGAACGAAAAAAAAAATCACTCCATGAATTGGTGCCATCTCCAAACTCAGAATTCTTTGACCCGGTCAACAATGACCCGATTCATTCAGCCTCAATGTGCAGCCTCTTCCCAGTGAGGTCCTGGTGAGGACAGTGACAGTGTAGTGTCTGGTGACGTGAAGTTGGACAGATTATAGCAACAACAAACGTTGTGATGAGGTGAACGTGAAAACAAACACAGTCAGAAACACAAGTAAAACTCCTGCAGGGATGAAGATCTCCATGACACTAACTATTTCTGTCCTGTAGCTCAGTCCAGTGTCATCAGTAACACATTGTGAAGTTCTTTTTGTCACTGAAACCTTAACCTTAAACGGAACCACACTTCATGCCCTGAGCAGTTTGGAGCTCTTTGTCTTTCAGCTTCTTCTTTGTTTAACGGCCTGAAGCAGCAGACAGCTGCTCCAAAGATCACTGTCACCCTTCTCCACTTTTATTTCTGTGTCTCAGCTTCTCTCTGACTGATCCAAACCCACAGCCTCAGGCCGGCTCTGCTCCACCACTGGGCCAGGTGGACCTCCTCTACCTTCGTCCTCCTCTTGGTGTCAAATGGGCGGAGTTAGCTCCTCTTATTTCCCTGGCAAATTCAGTCGCCGCAACCAGTCACATTTCTCTCCTCCTCTAACTTCTCCTCTTCCTGTTTCCTCGTCCACTCCTCCTCTCCCTCCCTTCCTCCATCCCATCCCTCGCTCCTTGCCTGCCTGTCACAAGTCCCACGTATCCCCTGAGAATAGGATGTCATGGAGGCCTGGAGAAGAACCGCTCTCTGCGTCTGCTCCGTCCTGCTCCTCCTCACAGGTGAGGTTTTTTTGAGCTGTCGCTGTTGTCTGTAAAGTTTTCACGATGTTTGTGATAAAATTTGTGATATTCTTTGACCCTAAAACACCAGCTAGACCAGGCGTGGGGAAAATAAGGCCCGGGGTCCAGATGGGGCCCATTAATCTTTGTGATCGGCCCACCCTACTGGTCCAAAATATATAATTAGTTTATATTGTGATTATATTTTCACTTTTTTCTCACAATGCCTTCATTTTGTCTGTATATGAGAGAGAATGTGTCATTTATCTGAGGTCACTCAAATCCATCTGGGCCTGACCCGACTTCACGCAGGTCCACCTGTTCCCTGTATCCTGACTTTTTCATAAATAGCATTTCTTTTTGTGAAGAGACAGGGTCAGTGGAAAGCAGAAGTGACTCAGTGAGACCAGCTCTGGTCACATGATCAGATTAATCCAACAGGGAAGTACCTCCTCAATCGCTCTCTGTTCAGTCGACCTTCTGTGAAGTGCTTTTCTAACGGGGGTTGAGGTTTTGATGCTGGTCCTTCTGCAGATACGCACCGTCTGACTTTGTTTAGTCTCCAAACAAGTGGGATGTTTGTGAGGGTGATAAGAGGCAGGTGCTGCTCCGAGTGTGTGTGTGTGTGTGTCAGAGACCTTTGTCACTCTAATCCTAATTGTTTTGGGGACAACAGTGCAGCAGCGGGTTCGGCACATGCCTCCTCAGTTTTCCTTTTCACCACATCTCAGCTGTTGTCCACCCAGGCACACTTATGATAATGAAGAGACACGTGCACAGAGAAAGGCCTCAACACAACAAATTTGTTATCACCAAACTACAGCCATGACAACTGACCAACGGGACGTTGAATTGGCTCAATGGGATCAGTTATTTGCTAAAACCTCAACTAAAGTTTTTCAATTTTTCAATGAGAAATATGAATTTTTTTTACAATTATTTCTTTATTACATTTCAACCACTCACATTTTTTAACCAATATAAATTTATCTATAACTTAAATATCAAACATATAAAAGATATTTCCATCTTAAAAATCTATGAATTTAATAATTTGATTTAAAATATTTTAATTTAATACATTTAAAAATAAAATAAAGGTTGCTTTCTATTTAGAATAAATATTTTTAGAAATATAATTACTTGGTTTCAATATCAGTTCATCAAGTTGGATTTTTTAAAACTAGTATAATATATTTTTTTTTCATATATGTATTAGTTAAGTAAAAAAACCACACACACACATATATATAGAACTCAAAAATGTGATATATCTTAAAAATTTAAATTGAGAAAATGTTTTCTGCTGTGACTTGGAAAAAAACCCATGACGATTTATCTTCATTCTGTGACCTCAGCGTTGTTTACAAAATTTTGTCACGATAACCCTTATTTTGTAGATCAGGTAGCCATCATGTTTTTAATATAATAAAATATCTATTACAGCATGAGAAAGCTATGGCTCGGGGGCCAGATGTGGCCTATTTGCCCTTCAACTGCGGCCCAGCAAAGCATGTTATTGAGCTAAATTGTCATCATACGTCTGCGTTTACTGAATACTAACAACAGACCAGTAGTTATGCACTAACTTTAGCGCCAGTTATTGTGTTGTGAGAATATGGGATGAAAGAGTCGGGCTTGTCTCGTCTTGTCTCGTCTTGTCTTGTCTCGTCTTGTCTCGTCTGACTACATTGACATGCAGGTCAACTGGGTCAATATTAACCCTGACCACCGAGACATGTGTTGCGCCACCTGCTGCCCTGCAACTCAAGTGGTTCTTCTAAATATGTAGTGATGTGTCTGTCCGTGTAGGTTCTGGGTCGTTCCTTGAAACTCACTGTGAAACCTACGATGACGTATTAACAGACTGGGCTAAAGGGGCTGCAGCACTGGGCCTCGCCACCAGGGAGGGCTTCAGGTTGCTGATGACAAGTGGTCTTAGAAGTAGTCTATTAATACTAATTTAAGACTAAGACTTAAAACACCCATAATTTCATCCTACCTTCTTTTTTCAAGGTGTTAGATAAATATTATAGATGTGTAACATCTATAAAAACCTACCACCACCTTTGAATCAGAGGGTAGAAAAATATTATGGTTGTTTAACATTTAACACACAAAAATATGCTGCCACCTTTAAAACTGTGTTGGAAAATACGATGGGGAAAAAAACATTTTGACTACGGGTAGGAAGACATTATGGGTAGGAAAATACTTCAGAACAACAACAGCCACACTTTGTGTTAAGCACAGTTGACATGAAGTTGAAAATACATTTCAGCTTCTAAAGGGACTTGTGTCTGACAGGGACACGATGGGTAGGGCCTCAGATAGTGTTGACACGGCCCTGGATGGACCCATGACTTAGTGCAATAACAGTTCCTCTTCTTCCTACTTCACATCCATCTCCACAGAGGTCAGCACCGAGTTCATCCACATCCAGTCATTAGTCCACCATGGCACCGAAGGAAAGTCCCTGCTGCTGGCAGTGGAGACTCGTTTCTCATTGGACAAAGCAGACATTCAGGGGACGTGGTCTCACACCAGGCCGAGCGGCACCAGGTTGACCCTGGTGACCTTCACCAAGGAGGCCACCATCCCCAACATGATGTACCGTGGACGACTCCTCTTCAGGGTCCCCAGCTTTTCCCTGCTGATCCGTAAATTAGAGCGGGACGATGAAGGGGAATATCATCTGAGTCTCAACATCGAGTTCCACAACAGGACGGGCCTGGTTCTCAAGGAGGAGAGGGTGGTGCAGGTGACAGTGGACGGTGAGTTTCCACCCAATGTTTCAGGCACAACTCTGAACTCTGAACTCTGAACTCAAAACCCAAACTCTTTTTTTAAATCTTAGTCCCGGTTTCCAGTCCAGTCATCACTAAGTCCCCCACTTATGCAGTCATTGAGGACAAAGCCAACGTTACTTGGACTTGCTCTGTGGACAGAGGGACCAGAGTTGTGTATCAGTGGCTGAAGGACAACGTTCCCCTGGGCTTCAGCGACAGATATCACCTCTCAAAGGACAACGCCACATTGTTGATCAGCCCCGTGAAGAAGGAGGACAAGGGGACGTATCACTGTGTGGCCAGTAATGCGGTCAGCCTGGGTCGACACAGCAGGGCCCTGGGACTCAGTGTCTTCTGTGAGTACATGAATCCAATGTCCAGCTTCATACTTTTACCCTAAAAACTGTTGACCTCGTATGAAGAAACAGGTTTACATATTAACTGAACTGTCTTCATTCAAACTTTAATACAGGTCATGGGCAAAATACGGCTCGGGGCCCAGATGTGGCCCATTTGTCATTATAATCCATCCCACCAAACTTGTCCAAATTGTGTGCGTTTGTTTAGTATCATCATCCGTCTGCCTCTTCCTCCCAATGCCCTGATTTCTCAAAAAGTTGGCTTAGAAAAGGCTTCATCTTTCTGCTCCTGAACACCTGACAACAAATGTTCTCCTTGAAGAACTAGGCTGCATGTAAATGTCTGAAGGAACCTGAAAACACAAGGCTGGTCAGGCTTGATATTTGCATGGGCAAAGTAACACAGACCAGGACAAAATGTTTCTACTTTAAAGAATTATAATAGATTATATATATATATATATATATATATACTAGAAAACACTGAAGTCTCCAAGCTGTTGACGTCGAACGCCCAAGTGTTTTTTTTTGCCTCCACCATCTTCAGCCAGTGGTTCTGGATCTGTGGGGGTGTAGAACGTCCCTTCCAGGACACTTATCACTGTCATCATCCCTGTTTGCATAGACAAAGTGTGTTTGTGTTAAGATCTCTCACACAGCATCGGAGCTGTGGTGATATCTGTACCTGTCATGACGACTGGTAAAAGGGTAGAGCCACCATGGCTGTGTCATGTGCGGCCAGTAGGCGGCGATATTATGCGGAAAATAAATAAGATAAGTAAAAACAGCAGCAGCTATTGGTTGAAATTTAAGGAATCTCTGCTATACACAGTCTCCGTGACTGCCACCCAAATCACACTGCACCATACTGTAAGCCCTCCTGTGGCCGGTGAGAGCTATAACACCTCAGCGGCAACTTGGCAACTGGTAGATTCCAAGCTGAAAGCCTGGTCCAGTCATTCATTCATGCTTGACTTTCATCAATCCACTGCAGTCTGTCCAGGTTTCTAACCATCATGTTGCTCTAACCCTGCAGATGGTCCCTACAATCTGGAGGTGAACACAGCTCAGGGCCTGCGAACAGGAGAGGTGTTCACCATCAACCCCGGAGAGCAGGTCTTCTTCGACTGCCAGGCTGACTCGTATCCACCCAACAGCTACGTCTGGATCTCCAAGAGCCACAATTCCACTCAGGTCATCACCTGGGGCCCCCGGCTGGAGGTGGTGTCCTACAGGTTGGCCCAGGCTGAAGAGTACCTGTGCCGGGCCTTTAACAACATGACCCAGAAACAGGATGAGACCCAGTTCACTCTGGTGGTGGCCAACTTAGGTGAGTTGAGGGTGAGATATGGGGAATACTTAGAGAAAGAAAGAAAACTTAGAGAGTCTGATCCTTACAATTACAATCTAACTTCTCAACCAATCACCAATTCCCGACCTGTGTAAGACCTGTGTCCTAAGTGTATTAATGTGAACCTGACTGTATTTGACAAACGGACAGAAATAAGCTGCTGTTCTTCAGCAAAGTAAAAAACAAGTTTTGCAAAACTGGTTTTGTTCTTGTTGCTGGGCTGCTGTGCCTGCAGCCTGATGGGAAAGTAAACAGAGACTGACAGCTGTTGTGTTTGTTGACCAAGTTTTATAGCATGTGAGCTGTTTCTGCCCGATGATTATGACACGGCCCTGTTGTCGTGGTAATGCTGAGACAAGTGTGACGGGAAACACTGTTTACTGAGTAATATCCTCTCACCACAGTTTTCATTTTTCTATTTCTGTCAAAGTCGCAAACCAATGTTATGAAATGGGTAACATTCCTAATGTTTTAAAGTTATATCTCTAGAATACATGATACTTGGTATTTTCTAGTTTCTATATCGGACCTCATATCAGTGGTGTCGTCTGGAGAGGCAGCAGTTGTAACCAAAGTGTCAGTTGTCTTCTGAGGTGCTTCCTGGTCAGTCATGCAAAACATCACACCATTACACAACTATGGTGACCAGAAACCACAACAAGAACTGATCCTCGTTGTTGAAACTACCGTACAAAATCCCTGCTGTTCACCCAAAATGCTTGGTGACACAGTGTAGCGCAGTGGTTCTCAACTGGTAGGTCCCGACCCAAAAGTGGGTCGCGGACCTGTTCTGAATGGGTCGTGAACAGCTGGTCAAAAACCAGCTAAACAATGTGAATCTGCAGATGAGCATGTTTTTATTTTAGAAAATCTCTTATTTTGAAAGGCATTTTTTTAATCTGCGTGGTTTGAATTCTATGACAGTGGGTCAAGTCTTAATGAAAATGTGGTTCCTAGTGTGAGACCAGTTGAGAACCATTGGATTAGCGATTAGCATGGCTGCCTCTAAACCAGCAAGCAAAGAGTTTTGGGTTTAATTCCCAGAGGAACCACAGCTTTGATGATGACAGTTCCTCTCTGTAAGTCACTTTGGGTCTATTACCTGCCTCATAATGGAGTTCTGGGTTCAATTTCCAGAGGAACAGCATCCTGGATATTGTTAACCCCCTGAGTGTAAACAGGTTCTGTCCAAGTATTTTGCATAACGTACTTTACTCACAGTTACTTCCGTTTGTTTCTGTACAGCCCCAGAGTATTAAATAGCAAAGATCTGATGTCCCCAGTTATCATTTCCAACTGTTTCCTGTGTGTGTTTTGGCAGATAAAGAGAAACAAACCCAGACGAGTGGCTTCATCTCCCCACTGGCAGTCATCACTGTCTGCTCCTTGTTCATCATCGGTGTTATGCTGCTGTTCCTCCTCAGGAGGACCTGCCATCCCAAGAGAGGTAAAGCAGAGTTCTTCTTATTGACGCGTTTGGTGACATAACCCGACTGTGTTGACTGTCCACAACATGTTTATCACCATGGTTTACAGTAAATAAGCTGCAGTGGTTAAGGAATCAGAATATTGGAATACCTGGTTCACAGCATGTCTTTCCTCAGGTTTCCTCTCTTTAACACATGTTTCTTTGTTTCTCTGATTCTCTTCAACACTGCAGTTCTGATGAGCATCTACAACAGGTAATACCACCTGAAAACAAACCTTGTTTGTCCCTTTAATCCATACTCCACATAAACTTATGTCGATTTTTTGATGCTTTTCTTTGCAGACCAATAACGGAGGAGAAAAGACCTCATCGATCAGGTAAGATTTAACTCCAGTGTCGTAGGTTAATATAATTTGTGCATAAAAATCGAGAGCTTTTTTTTACACAATCAATATTTACAACAAACTTAGCAATTGAGCAAACGATTGGGTTGTGTTTTCTCAAGAACTGGTTTGATTAAACTCCAGGCCTTTTACTAATGCACAAGTCAACACTGTGCTGCTGTATAACTGTATCTGCTTTTATGACCTTTTCACGCTGCACGTCTCAAGTCACTGACGTTAACGGCGGTTTTCCAACAGGTCACGAGGACGCAACGGAAGACTTTGGCATCTATGAGTTCATCTCCATACCAGGGAAAATGGAGTCAACACAGGTACATACCAGGGGACGTCTCAGAAGTTTTCCTTCTCTGTCAATATCTCTAACTGAATCTCCCTGTTCTACTGCCCCCTGCAGGTGTCCTGCAGATCTCTAGCTCGCCTGGAGTCAGCTCAGGATGCAAACACAACAATTTATGATGTCATCCGACATGTTCCTGAAGCCCCCAGTCATAACTTTTTGTAATATCCAGTGAATGAGGTGTCAACGCTCAGTGGCTTCACTGAAAAACTCTGTCTCTTCTTTTCCTTTTCTTTCCTTCTTGTTCCTTTTTCCTGTTTTGCCACAAGCGATGAAGGAGAGGAGGGTCAGTAAACCATCTGACTGTGCACTGCTAGACATTCACCAAAACTTCTCCTGTCACTGAGTGATGCTTGGGTAACATCCATTGGCTCAGACACTTTACTCTAATTTATTGTTTAAATGATACGTTTTCTTATTTATTTCTTGTCCAAATGATGGATTCATTCAATGGAAAGTGTTACCATGCACAGCTTCTCCTCGTATTAATATTATATTTACATCGAATGCACTGTATATATTGTACATGATTGACACTTCAGATTCTTTATACATCACACGCTCTTCTGTGTCTGTGTTTTTATTTTTGCTGTAAGGTATTTATTCCTACACAAACTCAGTGTCACTGAATGTAGCATTTCAGCCACTTGACTTGGAAACGGTGACATGTGAGTAGTAATGACTAAATTATTGTACAGTTTGCATTAAATTGTCTGTCTTTTGTACTTTATTAAAGATGTTTACTATTATGGAATACTGTGTTTGTGTATTCAGTTTTTATTCACGTGTGTGAATGAAAGGGAGAACAGATGAATGGTGAGGTTACAGGGAGCAGAGGTGGAGAAGGTGGAGGAGTTTAGATACTGAGGGTCAACTGTTCAGAGCAGTGGAGACTGTGGAGGAGACTGAGGAGAAGAATAGAGAACAGACAGAATCTGTCTATCTGTTATAGAAGAGAGTCAGCTAAGGTGGAGGGACGGTGGAGAGACCAGCCATGATGGACGGATTAGAGACAGTTAAAGACGCTGAGATTCTCTTTAGGAGAAACAAGGATGGACAGGATCAGGAATGAGGTGATTAGAGGGACAACACAGACAGGAAGGTTTGGAGAAGACAGATTGAGATGGTTTGGACAAAGAGGAGATTAATGGATGCAGTGAGGGAGGACATGGAGGTAGTTGGGGTCAGAGTAGAAGACACAGAGGACAGGGGGAGATGGAAATTGTTGAGTCGCTATGGCAACCCCTGAGAAAAGGGACAAGCTGAAATGAAAAGAAGATCCTTATACAAGAGTATAAATCAATATTGTATTGTATTTCAGCGACACATCATGCTCCTGCAATTACTTTATGAACGGTGTGTGTGTGTGTGTGTGTGTGTGTGGGCATGCATCTCCGGGTTCTGGCTGCCATCTGTTCCGTCTCAGTGTATGCTCAGAGGGAGAGGCTCTGTGCTGTAGATGAGTGTGGAGTAAATCTCCTAACAGAGTGACCTCACCTTCATTTGACTTGGAAATAACCTGAAGCCTGATTAACCAGGAACTAGCTCTCCCAGCTCCTGGTGTCTGCGTCATGCTGTCTGCTTCCAACCAAACACTCTTCATACCCCCCCCCCCCCCCCCCCCCCCCCCCCCACCCCTCCCCCCCCATTTTAAATCAATTTGTGAAACATTGTACAAGTTGTAGAATCTGTGAAACATGTTGAGTTGTTTACTAGGCTGGCGAGAGGTTTCATGCTACCGTGTTGTAGTTGCTACTAAGTACTGGTTATCATCTCATGAAATATAGAGAAAATTTGAAATCTGAAAAATCCTGAAATGAACCTTACGAATAAGGTGAAACATTGTACAAGTTGTAGAATTTGTGAAACATGTTGAGTTGTTTACTAGGCTGGCGAGAGGTTTCATGCTACCGTGTTGTAGTTGCTACTAAGTACTGGTTATCATCTCATGAAATATAGAGAAAATTTGAAATCTGAAAAATCCTGAAATGAACCTTACGAATAAGTGGCTGAGAAAAAAAATACACATCACACACTTACTATTCTGTCCAATTTAATTATTGAACACATTTCAAAGATTTCCTAAAAGGTTAAGCAATAAATCAAGCAATAAAGTTAATTTATAAATAATTAATGCATTACTTACAACAGCAGAATTTAGCAATATCAAAGGTAACACCAAAACATTTTATGTGTGTTTAAATGTATCTTTCTTTCTATATATGTTATTTTAGGGAATTATAGCCTTAAATGGTGTTATAAAAGTAAAAAAATTAACGTATGTATTTGAGATGGTTTTACAAAAACACAGAAACTAAAATGTATAAAATTATTAATAATATTGTTTAATTATATATATAATATATATATAACAAATATCTTTTATTATTTATTTTAATAAAATTTTATTTAATTTAATTTCATTTAATTTTTATTTTATCAACAGGTAAATGATCGATTCGTTCATACTGAGTGTGGCCTTCATTTCCCACAATGCTGCACAATTCCCGACGCCACTACCTCTCAGATCACGTGACTGTCCACAATGGCTTCCCTTGAGTAGTAAGGGAGGTACAGCGTCAACAACAGAGCAAAACCTTGACTTTTCACCACTTCTTTGTCCACGGACGCTGTGTGGATTTGCCATGCAGAAGATCAAGTCCCTCATGGCTCGCCAGGTGAATACGGAAGCGACTAAAAGTGACCGGAAGTCCTCGGTTTTAATGTGACAGCTGCGGATAGCTGGGCTAAGCTAAAAGGCTAACTTGACAGCTCGTCGTGTAATTCAGATGTACACTTTCGATTAACTGCCCGTTGTCATGAGCAACGGGACAACGAACCACTTCAACACGAGAGTAATAGCAGAGTCACGATAAAATCGTGGTTTTCTTTTTTTTTTTTAACACAGAAACATAAAAACGGGGGAGGGCATTGTGAAGGGGACGATGTGGGAGTTCTCGGTTTGAACAGCAGTAACATTACACTGAAAACACAACAACACAATACAGCATTCACTAGAAATCACCTTTTTTAGTTAAATAACAAGTTAACCTTTCGGGACGACCGGGGTTCGAATACGAGTTCGTTGACTGTGTTTTCTTCCCAGGGCCTGAAGAGTCCTCAGGAGAGCATGACAGACCTCAGTCCTGTGGAGAACCTGAGGATCCCCAGCAAAGTGAGCCGTTCTTTTCTAATATATGATTTATTAGTAACACTTGTAAATGTCACATGTCATAGTAGAATGACATGATATGATAGTTCAACATCCTCCGTGAACAATGCTGCTTTCAGGGCTGTAGTGGACCAGTCAGCTAGGGCACTGGTGGTTTAGTGGTAGAGAAAGCAGTTTTGTATCCACAGGGTTTCAGGTTTGAGTCCACTAGCTGT
This sequence comes from Paraplagusia blochii, assembly GCA_016785265.1. Classification (NCBI taxonomy): domain Eukaryota; kingdom Metazoa; phylum Chordata; class Actinopteri; order Pleuronectiformes; family Cynoglossidae; genus Paraplagusia; species Paraplagusia blochii. The sequence goes on from JAFBJS010057649.1 coordinate 75,783, forward strand.
CAAGTTTCCAAACAACCACTTCTTGGTGGTTCAAAGCTGCCCACTGTTTACTTTGGTGATGAGTTAAATGCAGAAGTTACATCTCATTGTGTGCAGTGGTGTTTGTCACAATGACAAGGAGTTCACTTTCCTTAGTTCCTCCTTTCTATTAACTGCTGGCTGCACCATAAAGGCCTATGCCATGCTCAAAGCACCACTTGGCAGTTGATGGATTCAAACCTGGAACCCTCAGGACCCTGGTTTTCAAAGTTAAACTTTATTGTCATAAATACCATACTTCCAGTCAGCACAATGAAATTGCAGTCCTGTCTGACCCACGGTGCAAAGGCAAAAAACAGTACAATACCAGAGGTAGATATTTACTAGGGGTGAGAAGATGAACAAGATTAGTAATGACCATCGTTAACAGGATGAGGCTGTACTTGAGACAATGCCATACATTGTGAAACCATGGAGTAGTGCAAATGTCTGGAGTCTTTTCATGAAAGTGCACCGTAAAATACAATGTGGCACAGTGTAAAATACAGTATAAAATACAGTATGATAGTGCAGTGAATACCCTCTAATGTCCTCATTCCTGATCCTGTCCATCCTTGTCTCTCCTAAAGACAATCTCAGCAGCATCTCTAACTCCTCCACCTCCACCTCTGCCTCCTGTCTTCTGTCTATTCCTATTCACAATGTGATAAAGTGTAAAATATAGTTTGGGTTCTTTGGTTCTTTACTAGTCACTAGTCCACCACTGCCAATGTTCTAAAGGCAATAACTGTTGAGTTGGCCAAGTGTAACTTATCAAGTGTCCGTATAATGGAACATAATCCTAGAGATTGATGGTCCAATAACAGTTTCTCTTGTTCTGTTCAATGTCATGTTATGTGGTCACATTGCAGCCACAGGTTTTCTTGATGGTATTGTGTGTCACGAGTCTGTGTGACTGAAGCCTCCCATTTATAACACTCAGGCACCCGTCGGAGCGAAGCATGATTTGTTCCTGCAATCTTAATGTTTTTGCGTGGCAGCGTTTGGAAATGGAATCAGTCGTTCTTGGTCATTGAGGTTTACTTCATTTGTGCTCTGTTGTTCTGTCAAGAGCTGACGGAGCGACGCATTGCTCTGTGTCCACAGTAATATAAAACCTCTTTTATTTCTCTTCCCTCACTCTGCACTGAATGCTCCGGTGACAATGACCCTGGACTTTTACTGTAATATTGTCGCTGAGTGGAATTGGAGAGGTGACCTGGTCTGTTTAGTCACAGTGCCAGATGATTCAGCGGGGCGTTCAGTTCCTCGTTTTCCACAGAACTGCTTCTTTTGCACAATTGGTATCGTTGACATGTGGCCAGGAACATTGTTTTTACGTGATATATTTGGTTTTGTTGTTTTTAAAGCTGTTGTTGGACATGTTTGTGTAACACAAGAACACGAGACATGGGTGAAAATAGATTTATAAAAAATGTTAATATATATATTCTGTGACTTCCATCTGCAACAAACCTAATTGAAAGTGTGCAAGTTTTAGCACAAAGTTTAATCAATAATATAAACTACCTTAAGCTTTAAGGAGTTAAAGATGCTGCTGAGAGACAAGGATGGACAGGATCAGGAATGAGGTGATTAGAGGGACAACACAGACAGGAAGGTTTGGAGACAAAGAAGCTAGAGAAGACAGATTGAGATGGTTTGGACATGTTCAGAGAAGGGACAGTGGACACGTTGGTAGAAGAATGATCCTAGAGATGGAGCTACCAGGTAGGAGACAAAGAGGAGATTGATGGGTGCAGTGAGGGAGGACATGGAGGAGGTTTGAGTTAGAGGAGAAGATGGAGGGAACAGGGGGAGATGGACATTGTTGACTTGCTGTGGCAACACCTGAAAAAGGGACAAACTGAAAGGAGAAGACAAATAACTAATTTTCTTCTTGTTACTTTGTTTATTTTAATGTAGTAACTATTGGTCAACAACCACCTGGTAACATTTTATTCCCATCAACGTATGCACTGACAAACAAGTGCAGATTGTGTGTTAAACCAAATCCAGATGATTATAATTTGAGGCTGTAGCACTACCACGAGGGTAGTGGTGGCCTAGTGGTCAAGGAACCAGACCTGGGTCCAGAAAATTCCAGGTTTGAATCCAGCAGGTGCCAAGGTGCACAGTTGGAATAATAAAGAATAATAATATACTAATGATAATACTAATACAACAACTACTACTACTACTACCACTACTTATGATAATAATAATAATACGGAGCAGTACAACTGTAGTAGTATTAGTGTTCTGTGTGATTTGTCAACCCAAACTTCGTTGCTACAGTTCTAACCATATCCAGCAGGGGTCAGTGTTGTTTAATTTTCCTGTACCTTGACACCAACAGTGATAAACGTCTAAAAATGTCCACTCCTTCACCAGAACTTCACATGCACACATTCATGCACGGCCGTTCTCGTGGACTCTGTGGTTCGACCCAGTGAATCGATGTCTTTATGTGAGAATGTGAAATAAACATGTTTGATCACATGACACTGGTTCCAGGGGGAGTGTCTTAAACACTGAAGACAGGACAGTAATTATGTGGCACAGAGTAAGAATTATTTTAATGTTGATTTCTTTCTTTCTGGCTTCTGTTAAATTACTTAAACCATGAAAATGAAAATGAAACCTTTCACTGCCAGCTCCTGTGATAAGCAGAAACCATCAGCATGTATAGGAGTGGGGAGTTTTTGCTGAATGACTCGGCTCGTCTGAGACAAACAGTTCTGCAAATGGACTGTGTTGGAATGTTTGAGCCTATTCCTGCAGCAGCAGCAGCAGCAGCAGCAGCAGCAGCCTACCTTAAAGTACATTATACAGGATGTTACTGCGTCGTCTCTCAGTAGGTTTGTCTACTGACGTTTCCCCTGAGCTGGACCTGCAGGAAACATCTACTGTATAATGAGTTCAGTTTCACGGCTGCAGCTTTTCACCTGTGACTCCAGAGGCAAAGGTCAAGCTGTTGGGAATGAACAGTCACTTCTGGTGTTTTTGGCGTCTTGTACTAGTTCCTGCTTTCGAGCATTGTTTCAGAATCATGTCTGGAGCCTGTTGTCCTCCATGAGATGTTTCTTTAACAACCATCTACTAACGCAGCTTTTGTCCTCTTTTTAGGGGTTCAATGTTTTCCATCTCCCCCTGTTCTCTTCATCTTCTACTCTACCTCCATGTCCTCCCTCACTGCATCCATCAGTCTCCTCTTTGTCTCCTACCTGGTAGCTCCATCTCTAGGATCATTCTTCTACTGATTGTGTCCACTGTCCCTCCTCTCAACATGTCCAAACCATCTCAATCTGTCTTATCTAGCTTCTTTTTCTCCAAACCTTCTTGTCTGTGTTGTCCCTCTAATGTCCTCATTCCTGATCCTGCCCATCCTTGTCTCTCCTAAAGAGAATCTCCTCCACCTCCAGCTCTGTCTCCTGTCTTCTACCTAATTCTAATCCATCCATCATCTCAATCCAGCCTCTGTAGCTTTTTCTCCATACCTTTCTGCCTGTGTTGTCCTTCTTGTGTCTTCATGTCTTCTGCTCGTTGCTAAAAATTCACAGACCTATAGATCTGAAGCATTTTTCTCAAAGCCTGGTTGTTATTACCTTTTAAACTAGCGCTGCTCATTGAATCCCTGTCGTCCAATTAAAATATCTTGCCGGAATCAAACAGTCTAATCACTTTGTTCAACTGCACATTTCCGCTGCACTATCATCGTCCTAGCGTCCCAAAGATAATTGCGTTGATACCAGAGTATTTATTGCACACCCAGTTGCACAGCGTACATATTCAATTCTGATTAAAGCCAGAATGTACTTCTGATTTCTTCATCTAATGAATGATTCCATAGTGGAAATAATTGGCCCTCCTCTCATTTTCTGCATCACATCCGTTGCGTTTGAGGTCTCTGAGGATTTTCCATGAAACTCCCATTTGTATTTCCAGTCTTGAGAACCTTTGTTCTTCTTGTGCTTGATTTACCAAATTTGTTGCGCTCCTCAGATGGATATCTGCTTTGATTTTTGTTTTGTTTGAAAAGCTGGTTAACAGTCTGGCACTTTGGATACAAAGAGACCTCCAACCTCCTGCCGCCAGATGATAAATGTGTTAATTTGTAGACGTGAGAAACGTCGGCTTTCAAAGTGGGATAAAAGTCCGACACCGCGGACGCTGTGACTTTATTTTTATTCTGTGAGAAACTAGTTTTTCTTTAGCCTGCTTACGTAAATGGAACGTTTGTTTCCTCTTAAAAAGAAGCTGTTTGTTTGAGTCATGAATTGAAGACGTTGCACATCTGCAGAGGTGAGCAAGCCAGAAGTAAAGGGAGTAGAAATGAAATTCTCTCCAGTGCAGTGACTTCACACCAACCTCATCATTGTCTTTTCTTTCCCCACTCATTCCTCTCTGCCTTTTTTTTTCCTCTCTGCTTAAACTTTTGCTACCGATGAGTCATCGTCCTCCTCCTCCTCCTCCTCCTCCTCCTCCTCTCTCGCTCTCTCCTCGCTCCTCCACTTCACCACCTTCCATTTTCGTTTTCCTTCTCATTTCAGCTCATTTCCCACCCACCCCTTTTGATGGCAGAGCCTGATCTATGGGCTCCTGGTGCTGCCCCCTCCCTTCCAATCATATGCATGCACCCACACATTCCCCCGCCCCCCACACGCTGGTGTTCACTCCTTTACCTGGTTTTAACAAGGCAATTACATTTGCCTAAAGATGAGTCTATATCTGCAGTATGTACAATATATATCTATATCTATACATATATATATATATACACAGTAGATGCTTCTATGTGTTAGTTCCAATGGGCTCACCACCGACAGCAAGGCTCACAGTGTTGTGCGGTGTGATTTGGGTGACAGTCATGGTAACAGATAAGATAAATATGTATATGTGTGAAATATACACTACTGTATAAACTGTCATTTGTGTTTTCCAAAACTAAACCAAAGTTAACCAGAAGTGAAGATAAAGAAATGCATTAAGACAAAAAAGACCATGAAAAAAATTAGGTTCGAGCAGAAAGAAACAGTCCAAGGAAGATTAGCTAGAATGTTCCCAGTTAAAATAATATGGTGTTGGTCAATCAAAATCATTGACTTCTTTTTTTCCTGAATTGAGCCTGAATAAAGCACAGAACAGAACGTAAGGTGGACGTGATTATTGTTTTATCTCACTCTGATGTCTCCGAAATACATCGTAAGTTCATAAAAATGACTTCATTCTTTCATTCAAATCCTGTCTATTCTTTATGGTGAAGCATTTTATGTAGAAGTATCTTCTTCAGGGTGTAATTAGATTTTGCTTTGCACAATTCGTGAATGTGTGCGACCAGGGATGGGCAAACTAAGGCCCAGGAGCCAGATGTGGCCCGTTTAGCTTTTTAATGCGGCCTGACGACCTTGTCAAAATGAATGGAATGAACTTGTATTACCAATATACTTATACCAATATATTACCAATATACTTCTGCCTTTTCCCTGCAACAATGCATTCCCCAGTAGATGATGTCATAAAGGGTATTAGAAATGTAGGATTTTAGGTTCTACACATGACTTTTATATGTCATTTATCCTAGTTCTAACCAATGCTCCATGGCCCCCGTGTCCAAATGTAGGACCAATAGTGGCCCGCGAGTCAAAAAGTTCTCCCACACCTGTTCTGGACCAGTGAAGTAGCAGATTAGTGGGAGGAGTTGTCGGGCAACATGGCTGCCTTGGTGGTTTTACTTATCCATATGGATACAGAGGAATTCTGATTCTTATTCTGAACGGTGCTTCATACCTATGATTTTAACAAAGATGACACTGTTGGCCTTTAAACACTCAGGGGAATTTATAATGAAAACTTTGTCTCTGAGTTTCTTGGTTGATGGGGTTTTTCTCCCTTAGTTCAGTTTAGTTGTTTATGCCAAGATGACAATCAATCACCAACTGGCCTCCACTATTTTACAATAAATCTTCAACGAGTGCAACCAACTGTCTCTGCATCAGCTCCAGCTATGGGCTAGTTTGAACTAATCGATGAGTCTGTTTTAAATGAAACAGGAAGTATTAATCCTTATCTTCACTGGTTCACTGTGGTCTATTTTTAGTTACACATGGTACACTGAAGTCTCAATGTATTGATCCAGCAGCAGGAGAAATAGAAGTCTGAGAGGACTTATATGGAGAAAAGATATGTTGATTCCTTTAGCTTTGGTGAGAGGCCTGTGAAAGCCAATGGAATAGTTTGTTAAATTTGTGTTGAAATACATTATTGAAGTTTGAAAAATATTATTTTTAGTGAAGCATTTTAAATATGGATAAGCAAAAACAACTTTAAAAATCAATATATTTTGTTCAGAATTATTTAAGTACTATGTTACTCTCAGTACGCACTATTGATTTCCTCTCCACCATGTACTCTGATGAACTGCTTGTTTATTTTCGCTGCCGTTGCTTAAGGGTCGGTACTTTTTCTTAATTTGGATTAGTTAATTAAAATACATTCAGTCACACTGACCAGGTTCCCAGTTTCCTGACAGAAGTCTAACTCTAATCTACAAACTTCAGTGGAGTCTGGACATGAACAATTGTTGGTTCTGGTTGTGAAGATTTAGCTACGTTGTCAAATGTTACTCAAAACTATGTTTTCCTTAAATATCTTTTGATAATTCACTTTAAACCTTAACAGTTATTTTTTTATTGCCGACATGCAGAACATTGTACAGATTGGACAAAAGCAGGTGAACATGTGCATTTTTCATATAAAATGCTTAAAATGAAGTTTTCTATGGGCCGGCTTGCTGACCAGGTCGGGCATGAGCCTGTCTCCATTCAGTCACACTGACCAGGTTCCCAGTTTCCTGACAGAAGTCTAACTCTAATCTACAAACTTCAGTGGAGTCTGGACATGAACAATTGTTGGTTCTGGTTGTGAAGCCATTTTTGCGTGTCCTTGGGCTTTTGTTGCTTGGTTTCAGTTGGGATGTCGTGACTCATGTCATGGTGCAAACTACTGGAGTCATTTATTGACACGTTCTCCTTGTCTTGAAGCTTTTTTTTCCAAGAACCCTTTTAGGGATTTGTCTGCAAGTCGGAGTCTGTTGGTTGGTCAGATTTAGCTACGTTGTCAAATGTTACTCATAACTATGTTTTCCTTAAATATCTTTTGATAATTCACTTTAAACCTTAACAGTTATTTTTTTATTGCCGACATGCAGAACATTGTACAGATTGGACAAAAGCAGGTGAACATGTGCATTTTTCATATAAAATGCTTAAAATGAAGTTTTCTATGGGCCGGCTTGCTGACCAGGTTGGGCATGAGCTGGTCAATATTTGCAAAAGTACTTTGTCACTTAATCTTTTTTGTTTTTATAAAATGCTTAGAAATATGGGCTCCTGTGTTTCTTTTGTCCAGCATGCAGTCCAGATTGGTCAGGTCAGCTGGTCAATATTTGCAAAAATGCTACATTAGTTTTTTCTTTTATTAAATGCCACAATTTTTGATCAAAGTTTTGTAAAGCACAAGTTTGGGTCAAAGGGTCAAAGGTTTTTTTTTCTGTCCGGCCTGCAGTCTAGATTGTATTATTGACATAACCTGGTCAATATTTGCAAAAATACAACATTTGTTTATTTTATTTTGATTAAATGCTAAGATTTTGTGATGAAGATTTTTTTTCTGACCTGAATGCAGTGCAGATTGGGCATGAATAAATCAATGTGCAATGATCCTATTTCAGGTACTTTTATTTTGATTAAATGGTTAAATATACGGGTGAAAGATTTTTTATTCTGTTGGGCATACAGTCTAGATTGGACATAACCAGGTCATAACCAGGCTGCTGTTTTTTTTTGTTTTTTTTCATTGTTATGTTACTGTACAAGATCACTTTATTATTATTACTACTATTATTTTATTTTAATTTTTTATTTTTAACAGTTTTTTTGAATCTTAAAATGTTTGCTTTAAGATGATTTATCTCTTTAGGTCATTAGTGCCATAGTCCTAATTCAGCTACTTTCATTTGATTAAATGCCTAAATTTGTGGCTTAAGGAAAAACAAGTGTTGAATTTAGTTGAAAACTTTGACAATTTATACTTGTTTTTTAATGAATTAGGTTTAAAGTGCAGAACTCTGCTATTAAACCATCAGCAGCTTCTACTTCATGGCTGCTAACCATGAACAGTCACCACATCCTTTATTATTCATGTGTGACTCTATCTGGGCTCATTAAGGCAGGAAGGCCAGGAAGGGGTTTGACTGGGTTTTAAGGCCTTCATCTGAAAGATTTACTTCAATAATCCTGGATGGATGCAGTGCATGTTAATCAATGGGACTTTATGTTGCTCAAAGAAAGCTTTGGAGAGAATTCTCTGTTGAAAACTTTTGGCCATTCTCTTTTTTTTTGCTTTTCATTCTTCTCACTCTCTGCAAACGCCCTGTGCTTTCCCCATGGTATTTGTCCAGTGAAACTAACTGCTGTCTCCACCCGAACTCCACGATTGATGTTTTCCACTCAGCCTCTTTCCCACTGCACACCTCCTCTCGCCTCCTCCTTACCCTTTGTTCTCTAGTTCATTTTTTTCTGTCCTCCTCTCACCTTCACCCTTGTCTCTTCTCTTAAACTCCTCCATACTTCTCATTACACTCCACTCCTTCTCTGCTCTTCTTTACGCCTCTTTGTTTTTTTCTCTCCTAAAAGCTTCTATACATTCTATATTGTTCAAACAATTAAAGGAAATCACAAAATTCTTTGTATGTTTTTGCTTTGGCAAGATAAAAAAAAAAGATTTGTTCCTCCAGTTACCCAACCCATTGAGTGTCTGCATCGGTATTGGTGATTGTAAAGTTTTTAAGTGTAAGCAGTGTGAGCTAGCCTTTTTTTGGTTTTCAATGCGTTCAAGCATACCTTCTTCATAATTCATTCATCTTCTTGTGCTTCTGCTTCATTGCCGGGTCGCAGGGGCAGCTTGCACCACCCATCGGAAAGGCTCACAGTATGGAGGTGTGATTTGGGTGTCAGTGGTGGAGACTGCTGCCCCAGATAAGTAGACAAAGACCAGCAGATTGATCTTTCTTCATTGCATCTGTCTGACTTATTTTTTCCAGGAGGAGTTACGGGAGCTGAGGGAACATTCCATTGACCCGCAGGCAGAGCAGGAGATCATCAACAGCATCGAGGAGATCTACTTCTCCAACGACTCCTTTGACATGGTGCAGCATGAACTGGAGGTCAGAGTCCGTTGTATGTTAACAGGCTGAATCAACTCCAATTACCTGTGGACCCATGACGGCAGCTCCGCTCCTGAGGAGTTGCTCTTTAAAAAAAAGAGCAAAAAACAAAAAAAGAAAAGAAATCTGAAAACAACAGCTTTACTTAAACAACTGTGTGTTTTCCCACACTCTGGAGCTCATGTGACTGACACATTAAAGCTCTTTCTCACCTGAGTTACTGTCTCATACACTTCTGCTGAGCCGCATGCAGTCTGTTGACGCCCAGATTGATGGATTGCATCCTCTCGACAGGAGAAGGGTGTGAAATCTCATTAGGTTTATCTTGGTTTTGCTACACCATCTGAAATGAGACTCTCAGTCAAGGGGAAAGTAATTACCCATCATCCTTTAGGCCCTGGATTCATAATATCTCTCTCTCCCAGCAAAGTTTGCCTTCTGTTTACCAAACAATACAACCACTAAAAAAAATGACGTCTCTCTTTTTTATCCATCGTTTTGTTTTTTAACGGAGCGAGTGAGAAGCTAAAGGCTACGAATACAGAGATGTTCTTAGAAGGTGAAGGAAGTCCCTGCTGTGGCTCGGAGTGGAGTAACACAGTTAACTTCAGTTCTACTTTAAATATTTTCGTGTCTGAGTCTTGAGCACGAGTGCACGGCGCACGAGTGCCAGCAAATGAGTCGGGCGCTCTCAGCTGTGGAGGTGGATGGTAGTAAACGCAGCAGAAATATAAAAATAAAGATCTTGTTTTTCTTTTGTGTGTCTGTAGAAGCTTCCACCTGAGTTGAACCTGCAGGAGCTGGAGGATTACAGAGACAAGCTCAAGAGACAACAGGCAGCTGTATGTATCTCTTATCTCACCTCTCTAGTCCCTCACACACACACACACACACACACACACTCCAGCACAGTTTGAGTGAATACGTTGACACTTGTACATATTTTCCATTATTTTCTGTCTCAACGTCCTCATCTCCCTGCTTTTGAAGCCCGTCAAACAACACTCGTCCCGAATATCACAAATGTTTCTAAGTTGCGTGTGTTGCTTCTTGCCTGCATTTTCCCTTTCAAGCATGTTTTTGCAGAACCTTTCGAGGCGGCCTTTTTTCAACCCTTTTTTCTGTATTTTATTTGTAAGAGGCCATCGTTTCACTCTAGAGAGCACACTTGTCAGATGATGGTGCAGATGGTCTCAGAGATTTTTTTCCTTTTTCCTGATTGTCCCTAGCAAAATCCAGATTGTCAGAAAAAAAACGTTTACCCTCAAAGGTTTAATATAGGCAATAAAAGACAATTGTGTACAAATAAATGTAAAGCTATTTAATCATAACACCACCTCAAAGGGCAGAATTTTATGTCATCTGTCCAACAATCTATTAATGATACTGGCCTCTCAATTAAAATAATTTTGTGTTGGTCTAAAACAATGATTTTTCTTTAGCCAGAGCATTGAAAAAAAAGCATCTCCCTAAAAAGTACATATAATGAAATATAATAATCTTCTACTGTATATGATATCGTAGGTGATTAAAATCCTATTTGGTTGAAAACAACACTGATTAAACCACAGGCATTGAAGAAGGACACGAAGAAAACAAAGATCTACTAGTTTTAATAGGTTTTTATCATGTTCTGCATGACACACATTTATCAAAGAAAGAAACATATTTGCAATAAATAAGAAAAACTACTGTAGTTTTGATCAAGTGACAATAGTTAGTTTCACCCAAGGCTAATGATCTCTGACGGCACATTAGTGGACCACAAGGGCACAAACAATTTCATCAAATGTTGTGGAGTAAATGTAATAGATCAATATTGGTAGACTGCTGATGTCACGGTGGACAGACCTGTGGTGGCCATTGGTGAACTTCAGAGTCTCGGCCTCCACATACTCCTCTGGACAAACGGAGCACTTTAAGTGGAAATGTTGTCCACGATGTAGAAGAGTTTGATGACCCTGTATGGTTCCTCGTATGTAGTTATTTGGAGACTTCAGGCACCTACAGCAGGAACTCTTGCTCATTGTGAGTTCAGTCAGGTAGCTGCCATTTCAAACTGGAGAGACAGCATGTCAACAAGCTCTATTTATAGGGACACATGGGACAGAAAGGCCTTTTAGCGCCCCCTGGTCCACTGCAGTGTGCACTCCCACCTTCCTACATGCAGTGAAATGGCACACATGTTTTATCAGTGGGAGGTTGTGAGTGCCATTTCCTTTGCCGCAGTCTTCGGGAGCGGGTACGCTGAACGACAAGGACTCAGAGTCTGGACATGAGAAGGTCAGGTCAGGTCTGGTCAGGAAGGTCAGGTCAGGAAGGTCAGGTCAGGTCTGGTCAGGAAGGTTGGTTACGTGCTGACAAATCAAGGGCTTATTTTCAACTTGTCAGGAGTAAATTTCTCCAGTTAATAAATAAATTCACCTGTTATTTGAGTTATTCAGACTGTGTTTGAGTATGAATGAAGAATACTGCTGCAGGAGCATTCTAGTTTAAAGACCAAACCTAAACGTCCTTTATAACTCTTGAATACTTACATAAGTTGCATTTCTACCTTGTTTGACTGCGCTCAGTGGAACATCATTGTAAATGTGAGCTCTACTCAAAAAGCACAGGGACACTAACCTTTTTGGACTATTTTCTTTTTTTTTGGAAGACACCCTGAAGGGTAGACCATAGGGGCTACCAGGTGCCCCCCAACCACCAGGTTGGTGACACATATTCGTAAATCATTGACTATTATTGAATATAAATGACGATATTTTATTGTTAACCCAATGGTATCTGAACAAACTCAAGTTCTAAATAACAAAGAACATACACTTTGACTGTAAATGCCATTTTTCTTAAAAGTACCCCTTCATTTTACATGTTTGGAAGTTCCCCACCGAGCTGTCTGCTGAGATGAGAAGATGCTTGAGGCCTACAAGAAAGTGTTCAAATGTTGTCTGTCTGCCTGCCCGTCTCATCTCCTCTCTCTGGCTGTGGGCCTGCAGGCAGTGTGCAGGAAGAAGAAGAAGTGTAGTCATTTGTCCACGGTGCTATCAGGCAGAAAATTCACTCCTATGTTCTCCACCAGGTTTATCAATTCCAACCAGCAATCCTAAGTCTACATGAGAGAACTCTGCGCCTGTTTGTCTCACTAATTTCCCTAAGGCTTCGTACTTCAATTTTCTATTTATTTGGATTCCGAGCTGATGTGTTAATGATAGTCATGGCCAAAGGAATTATGTTTTTTATCCATCATGGTCACAACGCTCATCTTCAGTCAGAATTAACCGTAAATGATCTGGCCATTCTAGTTGACAAGAGAAGTCACACTTGGAAAAGACATTTGTTTTTATGGTAAAATGTAAAGATTTTAAAGTTAACTTCATATTCCATTTTCAATTCTTTCACTGTTTAAGGCACCATTCACGATGTTAACATATTATATAATATCCATAAGAATTATTGTTTTTTTTTCTCACAATGAAAACTTGATAACGCAATACTTGGGTTTTGCCCTCAAAATAGTTTTGGGTTGAACTTTTGTGTGTTAAAGTGGAGGTCACTAGATGGCAGCATTGTGGCTCATTTAATAAATCTTTTTCTCATACAGTTTTTATCCATATGCATAAAATTATTATTACCAGGTCAATATAGTTGATATCAGAATCTGAATGTAGGTGTTTGGATAATACTGGCATTTTGGATTTTGGCAAGAGTTAACGTCCCTTGGGACATCACTAGGTTGGTGTCTTTGAAATCATCTGAAGTCTTTTTCATCTTCTACATATGGGTTTGAGATGATGCCAGAGACTCATAGAAAGGCAGAGATGCTCAGCCTTTTCTTGGCATTAGGGAAAATCCTACAGTGCATTTGTCCCAGTGTGAATTCCGTGTCTGTTTGGAAACACTGTTACTGTCTCTTCATGTGGCCGTGGGTAATGTGTTAGTTCAAAAGTCTTCTGCTGTTTCTAAGTGGAGGTTTATTATTGCAGTAGTGCAGTTATAAATACATCCTCCCGTAGACACACACTCACACTGATCTTTCTGTGTTGTTGCTTCCTTACATAGAAGGTGCTTTGGTGTAGTTTGGATTATTCAGCTCCCACTGTGAGGCTGTCGCCGGGCAGATGTTGTGGGATGACACAGTTCACCAACTCTGTATGAACCATTAGTTATAGTTCATAGCTGTTGTTGTTAGGTTTACTGGACCATTTAATACATAGTTACCTTTTCCTATTATTTATCCCTACTCTATACCTCCCGCTGCCCCTGCTGGTGGGAAATGTTTTTTTTTTTGCGCCCTTTCTCTCTTTAACATAAAGAGTGACTCCTCTTTTTAAACTGTTGTGGGAAGGAACAAGTTTCCTTGGCATTGGTTTGGAGAACTACTACCCTGGCCTCAGTGTCTAACAGGCCTAATTGGCCTGTTAGACACTGGCAGAGGTTCATCTCTGTGCTAATTGGCTTTTTGCGCTGCAAGTCTACTACCCATGAGAAAATGTCAAGGTTCAGAGACAGTGTGTGTGTGTGTGTGTGTGTGTGTGTGTGTGTGTGTGTGTGTTTATGGGGCAGTAATTATTCCCAAATCAACACACAAATGTGAAGAAGTGGAAATTACTGCCATCCTTGACATTGTCGTCTGCTGATAAACCCGTCTGAGGCCAGTTGTGACGTTAAAATGTGTCAAATCTTGAAGTTTGACGACTCTACGACTCACAAACTCAGGGGCGTGGGCCAAATCTTGACCACAATGTTATTGTATGGTCAGGATGGTAGTAAATGTGTATTAAAGTTGGCCCCCAACTATGAAGCCCCTATGATGTGGAAGATTTAGTTAAAGGTGTATGTGCTGTTGTAGCACATTTACATTTTGATTTGAAATGAAATATATTTATTCATAATCTTAGACTAAAGTCTATTTCCATATAAAAAAAATGACACCCCTGACGGTCGGGGGTCCTAGTGGTTAAGGAACTGGGTCTGGAGGGTTTCAGGTTCAACTCTGCCAATCTGCCAGGTTACCACTGAGATACACTGAGCTTAGCGTCGTACCCACACACTGCTCCCTGTGTGCTGTACTGTGGATCAAAATGACAGGGAGTTTGCTTTTCTCCGTTTTCTTTTCCTTTTCCTCAACCTAGAAATATTTTCATGTCTTCTGTAGAAAAATATTAATATCAAATAATGTCCTGCTGTACCGCGCTGCGCATGTGTGAGACTATTTATTTCCCTACAAGGCAAGAAGACCCGCCCAGGTCTCTTCTGATTGGCTTAGCCTGAAACATTAACCTGTGTTAACCAATCATCGCTCCTTTTCAACGCATGGGTTCAGTTAGTGCGGACGGACGTCTTTCACTCATGACTGACAGCAGCAGACAGACTCCACTGACACACAGTCCTGTCTCCGTGGTCGGGAGAAACCGTCCATTAGGATCACAGATAGTAACGAGTAACAAGACCCTTTACACCACAGTAACAATAACGGCAAAAGTAACGTTATTGGTTACCGTGAGTAGTAGGTTTGTTACGTAATGGCGTTGCATGTGACACTTTGGTGAAGAGTTAAAAGTTTTGGTGAGTCTCTAGAGTCCACCCCCCGTCGTGCTTCAATGCTCTGTATCCTCCATAAGTAATGTGGTCTTTCATGGGTGACTTCAGGCCTGTAAACACCAAATCAAGTCTGTAAGACCTGCTGAATTCCCAGCGTGCAACCTCTCCCTGCAAACAAAGTTCATGTTTTGCTTCTTGTGATGTGTGGAGAAGCAGGAGAACAGACACTCCTAGATCAGCCCTGTCTCAGTCCCCACGTTCTTTCATCAGAAGGAATGACCTTCACTGTTTCTCGCCTGCCTCCTTGATACTCGTTACTGCTACTCATCACTAATGAGTAGAAGCTAATGAAGCCCTAATTACTTTCTACATCACAGCAGACGCCTGCAGGTATTGGCAAACATGTGCCCTAATAGTAGGACAGACAACACAGACCGTCTTTTTATCTCAAATGTTCAGGTATGTCTCTAATGAGCAAATGCTCAAAATGAGGAACAGCTTCCATCAAAGTGAGCATTGGTGGCATCCATCAGATTTGTAAGGTCTTCTTCTTCTCAAATCAACATCTCCCCCTGTTCTCTGTAGCTTCTACTTTGACTCCAACTACCTGCATGTCCTCCTTCACTGCATCTGTCCATCACCAAAGCAAACAGGAAATGTCTCAGGGCCCGTCCTTGATCAATCCTACCTCTTCCTCTACATCTTGAAGTCTTTCATCATCAAACAGCACACCTCACCCCTGTTTTACTGTCCTCATACACGCCCTGCACCAATCTAACCTACTTCTCTGCCACTCCTGACTTTCTCATACAAAATGTTTTTGTCTTGTCCTTGTCCTACACACGATAAGTGACACTTTTTTTTTTAGTAAGTTTTGACCCTTTCAGTTTGTAGTTTTTTTGGAGATCAACCATCAGATCTGTATTGATCCCCTCTTTTTTATGGCTCCTTTTTCTTTCCTTCAACTGGTTCAGGCTCGCTGATCTCGCAGCTATTTCTATAAGGATGCTGCTTCCACATGGTCCAATCACAGTTTCTCCCCAGTCGTGGTGAACTTCACCAACCTCCAAACTGAAACATTGACAGACACAGAAACTTTCTCTGTAGGAGACAAGAATGACGCAATAGAAAAAGAGGTTTAAAGAAATGAACCTGAGACAGGGAGAGACACATTCTGAAAGGTTTATGGTTACATTGCACTTTGGACGCAGACATCATTGATTGTTATTCTTGCTCAGTTCACCAATGTGAGATTAAACTGCCCAGTTTTTGTGGTCTGACATTTTGGAACAATTTCAAAATGTCTCTTTTCTATTTTATGCTTTTGTTCTGGCAGCAGCTGAAGCCCAAAGATTAATGTTTCCCAGTTGTCTTCATGCCCCACTATTGAGAATATGATCTTTTTGGAACACCTAGATAGAAATTCTCCACATTTGGCACAAATAATCACTCCCACCAAATATGTAGCGATCAGATTCTGCCGGTCAAGTGTCACTCTGACCTCACACCTATGTGTTTTTATACTGTGGGAAATTCAGTCTCACCTGGACTAAATGGTGAAGATGAGTCCTATCAAATGTGCAAAACTGATGTCAAGGTAACTGTGACCTCACAAAAGCGTGTTAGGCTCATAACTCAACAACCAGTAGCTGATGGATGAATGATGATGAGTGATTCAAGTTAAACTACACCTTAAAATCTTTGATCTCTTTCTTTCTTGCCAGGTTTCAAAAAAGGTTGCAGATCTCATCCTGGAGAAACAACCATCTTATGTGAAGGTGAGTGAAAAGGAATAGAATTGTAGTGGCCTACATGTACTTCCTCGCTCTTATTGTCCTCCAGCCTGAGCATTTCACCTGGATCAATGAAAAAGGTACTTAGTCTGATTTAAAACTTTCCCTCCCATTATGGACACAGTTTAGACCTGGGTGGACAAACTTCCTCACCCCAAGACCTATGGAAAGACAGATTGCCTTGTGGGAGTTGTGAATTAGCGGCAGATAGACCTGGTCTGAATCAAAAGAATAGAGTTGGACTTGTAGGCGATTATTTTCGATTGGAAACACTAACACGCCGGGGTTCCTGCAGTAGATTGTGTTTTCAGGCTTCTCGTTGGGACAAAGGTTAGTGATTGGTTCAACCTTGCTGCCTGTTCCTGTCATTGCAGTATAAATGAGGCAGGGTTTTGTACTGTAACAGCAGTCTGTGTGTAGACGAAGACACTGCAACGAGAAATCATAAAAAGTTGGTTTACACTTGGTTGACAGTGTGTTTACAATGGAAACGGTTGATGTGGAACGCTCATTGTGAGTTCAACTTTGATGTCGTTGTTTGTGACACGTTTGTGATAACGAATATTTTCGCACGCATTCTGTTGGTTATAAAGTTGCTTCATGCCTCTCGTGGTGTTGCCAATGCATTGTTTTGATGAGCAAAAGATCTTTATTCAGATGGAAACATCACAGCTTTGTAGGAATGGGATCAAAGATCAGACATTTCCCACGTCGGTGCAGCATCTTCCTGATGATAAAAATAACAATGCGAAGGGGATGAGAGGAGTCGGGTCTTTGCCTGAGGGTGTAGTTGTTCTCCACCGAGGTTATGGAAGTGGCCGCACCACTCGCCAGCGGAGAGTTTACATCTATTGAAAATGGCAAGGCTAATAAGGGAAGGTTTGAGTTTTGAAGTTTCTCCTTCAGCCTAATGATACATGTCTCATTGCAACAGTAATTTGCAATCTACAATATCTCCCGTCATCAGGTGCACTCAGCAGGAGGCCTCCTGTGTCAGAAAGAGCTGTTATGCATGTATATAAATACACCTGGTTTTTATGCTGTGATTTACTGGGGGAACAGCATTGGAAAAAAACAAGCCGTCGCACTGCAAAAATTAGCCTTTAAAAATAGAACAACATTAAAGATGGTTTGCATTTGTACCTGTCTGTCTGCTATTTGTGATCCTTTTCAAGGAAACTCTTTTTTTCCTCAGGAACTGGAGAGAGTGACAGCGTTGCAGACCAACCTGCAGCTGGCAGCGGTCATTTGCACAAACGCGAGGAGGTAATAGAGTTCCATTATACATGCTATCTGTTCACAGACAGAAATGGGTTCTCACGCCGCACATTCCACGCAGACGTTCTTCATTTACTCTTCCACTAACAACTCTGTCAGATTGAGAAACGATTGTGTGTTTTCCTTTGAGACAATGCATCTGTCAAAGTCCGGCGTGCGCTCATGACAGATCATGTGCTTTACGACGCTCACATTTTGTAATATTAATACGTAACTACGTCCACGCAGCAAAGCAAATGTAATTAAGTATGTTTTGGTTGATGGACTCCTTCTTCTGTTCATGGAAATCCAGACAGCTGAGTGTAGCCAAGGAAGGATTCACTGAGGCCAGTCTGGGTTTACTGGCCAATCAGAGGAGACGCCATCTGCTGACTGGTCTGCTGAAGTCCCTGAGAACCATAAAGACTCTGGTGAAATTTACACACAAATAACAGAACATGTGATGCAGTGGTGTTGAAAACGATACATTTTCCTCAAAGAAGCCAGTTTTAACTGGACAGCATTAGATGTAACAACTCCATAACATATTATAACATGTTACTGCAGTTTATTATTATTTTATTACCCAACTGATGTTGTTCATTGCCGTATAATAAAGTAATATTATTTAATTATTAGGTTTAAAAACTCATGGTGCATTGACAGTAGAAAATATTTTGTAAGATTCCGCAGGCTACACAAAATGACTTGGTGGGCCACATTGGGCCCCTGGGCCTTGAGTTTGAAACATAAGATGTAATGCATCTGGTTTTTTTTTTAACTCTTTTACACAAGAAAAAAACATGGTTTCAGTTTATTTTTCTGAGAAATACTTATGTCTTGCAGTTACTCAAATTTTTATTTATTTTTATTTTCATCATGGAAAAAAACATTTGATTTGGGATGAATTGTGACTTACATATAAAAGACATTGAGAAAATCATGTGATTAATTTTAATTATATTTTAAATTATTTACAGTCAAGTAAATTAGAAATTGCTCAAAATCGTTCTTTGTTAATAATGTAAACACAGTCATTAGCAGTGGAGTCAAACCTCTGGCTCGCGGGGCCTTGAGATGGGCACTGTGCATTATGCAGTATGTGGTCTATACAGTATATATAATGTTAGTGACTTACTGTATCTAACCTTCCTTTTTTCACCCAATACAGCAAAGAACAGATGTGAGGCTCTGTGAGATGCTGGAGGTACGTTATACCCACTACACCCTCACACACGGCCAGACAAATAAAAAGATTTGTTTGTAATTGATTTGAAAAGGAGAAAAATCAATATTGTTTGTGCGATAAAACCTGCACACAAGCACAGAGCGTTCAACATCCCTGCTGGAACGTGCGCTGTGAAAGTCAGTTGTAGAGCTGAATGGATTTTCTTTTTTATCTGATACTTGGTTACGTGCAGACGGTAGCCGTCATTTCTCAAATGATCCCTTGATCTTTCTGCATCTGAAAACAGACCATAATAATAAAAAAAAACACACAATGCAATTTGATCTCTACTCCAAGGCTTGCATTTTCTCCTCCAAACATGAGAATAATAATAATAATCCAGGTGACTTTTCTATTTTTATGATTTTCTTTTGGTAGGAGGAAGACTATCCAGGTGCCATCCAGCTCTGCCTGGAATGTCAGAAGGCTGCCAGCACCTTCAAACACTACAGCTGCATCAGGTACAGTATAAAACTGATCCACTCTTTTAGAATAAATATTTATACACTATAAAGGATGACGTTAATTTTAGGGTTTTTTGGGGGGAAATTGTGCCTCTGCATTTTACCCATCACTGTGGTGATGCAGGGGGCAGCAAAGCTGAGCCAGGATACTATGCACCAGACACCTCAGTAACTTGGAGGTGGGGGATTCTAACCAGTGGCCACGTGGACCCAAGTCTGTTTCCTTAACCACTAGGCCCCCAACTGACACCAAAAAAAGTATAATATTGTCAAGCAGTTTTATATTATCAAGATTATTCCGTCGCCCACTCACTGAACTCCAGTGTGGAGCTGTTACCTCTGCAACACATCCAGTTCCAGTGAAAGGAACTTTGAATGCTTCAGGAAACCAAAACATTTTGGACAATTTCCTCTTCCAACATAATTGTGGACCAGGTCCATGTAGACATGGACGACAGAGTCTGGGGTGGATGAACTTGACTGGCCTGCACACAGCCCTGACCTGAACCCGTTCAAACCCTTTTGGGATGAATTACAGTGGAGACTGAGAGCCGGGGCTTGTGTGTGACTTCACCAATGGAAGAATGGTCAGAAATCCCTAGAAAGACAGTCTTCAGTCCTCAGTCTTGTGGACAGAGTTCCCAGAAGAGATGAAGTTGTAATAGCTGTGAGAGGTGGACTGACAGCCTGTAGAACTCTGTGGGTTTGGAATGGGAGGATCTTTCATAGTGTGTGTCAAGGCAGGTGAGCGAATACACTTGTATAACTAATACAGTGTATATATATATACTGTATATATATACACACACATATCACCCTGTCTTACTTGCTAACAGCCAACTATCAGAGAAGAGGTCGTGATGGAACACTGCTGGACGTGGGGTTCTCACTGCTGTGTCTTTACCTACAAAGTTTCTACCCAGTTTTTCAACATTTATGAAAGTGACAGCCCTAACAACTGGGTTCATCTGTGTCAACCCAGTTGTGGGCCTGACTGCTATTTTGGGAAGAACATAATTACAGGGAAACCATGTCTGTCCTCACCGTCCTCCTACTTCCTTTTACAACACTTTGTGTTTTCACTATTATTACTGTAGATAAAAAGGGAGAAAAGAGAAGAAACTCACACTGTACTCAGGTCCATTTCAGGTAGTCTACATCATTGTTCTCCATGACTGGATCCTGACCTTCATGTGGTCCTGCATCACCCATCCTAGGAGTCCACGGTCATTTATAGTGGTTCAATTACTGTTTTTGTTGTTTAAAACTCTTAATAATCCTAATGGTTCAGACATCAATCAATCACCAATGAAATATCTACATAATGTTTCTTACTGGTCAGTGATTTATGAACAATATCTATGGACTTGAGTTACAAAGGTTTGTGACTTTTGAAGAAAAGGTTCCCAGGAAAAAAAGAAATTGAGAAACCCTGGTCCACTTGGTCAGGGATCGACCAGATTACGACCCTCACGTCAACAAACCTGGGCTCAAAGTTGAAATCAAGCCTGAACTTGTCTGTAAAATGACAAGTGTTCAGTTTTGCTTTGGGAAACAACATGGCAGCTATAAGATTGTTGTTGTATCAATGTTGAATAATACCATTGTATAGCAATGGGCCCCCTTATATACCATAATAACTCAGAACAGAGCCATTCATTTTCTGTTTGCTTTAGTGAGAATCCAGCTTAAAACAGGCTGTAGTGTTTAATTGTCCTTCAGAGAACCACTTTAGCCAACTATTGTTTCAGTGTTGACTGTAAAAGCCCGAGTATTAGATTCGAAGTACAGGATATGTCAGGATCAGAGGCCTCCTAAATCATATCTGTGTCGTGGATCGTACTCTTTTTGAGCTTTACCTCCATCTCTCCGTGGAGACTGAGGCCCCTGTAACGGAAAAGAAGATAAAGATGAATCAATGAGGAAGGAAGAATAAAGAATAAATCAAGTCAAAATATCATTACAAATACTATGCAACATGAGCCACTGCAACTGCTGTTCATTTTAGAAGAAGGTGTCATCATCTTCTTCAGCCTCTGATTCCACACTTCCATTTAGTGAGTCAGACTTGTTATGGAGGTAGTCATCATCATCATCATCATCATCATCATCATCATCATCATCATCTGTAGTCCTGCAGCTGCACAATCTTTGGACCAGATATTTGTTTTGTAGCAAGGGAGGAATGATTGATTTGAGTGGCACCGTGGGTCTTTGTCAGCCACGTTTGATGGTGTTCAACCACTCTTATCAGAGCAGAGAAAACTGCAATCTGTCGTTGAGGAAAACGAGCAGCTTCATCCGTCGTCATCATATTTCCTCCGCTGTCTGTTGACCGTTCTTGCTGCGTTTCATTCTTTGAAGGCCTGCCTCTGCTAAATTGTTGACTCTCTTGTCTTGTAAAAACAACTGCAGCAAAAGCATTGTTCTTGCAGAATCCCAGCATGAAGCTGACCCTTGTAGGGAGGCGTGCATGGATTATTCAGTGAGTCAGCAAGTCTCCGTTGAGAGACATCCCTTCGGCGCTGTGGACGATAATTGAACGTTGGATGCAAAAAAAATTCCCTTCATGACTTCCGTATAACTCTATTTCAATCCTCCCGTGCCCTGCAGGGAACAGATTGTTAATTAGGTTTTTCCTCCTCATCTGGTATTTATGTATTCTGTCAGATCCCACTGAGGTGTTGCTAGATTTGCCTCTTCTCTACAGTCTGGTTATTGTCATTGAGTGTATGCAGCTCTACACAATGACAGCATCGCCCTGACTGAAGGACTCACAGGATAAGACTAGGGAAAAAAGGCTAAAGGCTCCATTGACTTCATTATTGGACATTGACTTTGCTATAAAGCCAGTCCCCCAACTCCTTTGGAATGACAGGTGTGTTGTGACAGGGGAGTGATGTCACCCAAAGAACACACTCCTCTGTCAAAGTCAGGCATTTTAATGTATGTGGAGTTGGGTGCCTATATGAACATCTCCGACTTTATTCAATGCTTCATCCTCATCATTTATCTTCGTTGACACAAGTACTCAATCTCCCGTTCCTGACGTGGCCGACGACTCAGATTTTAGCGCCCCCTGTGGCCCGTGAGTCAAAATAATTGCCCAGGCCTGATCTATAGTTTTAGGAAGACACTGAACCCAAGAGTTCAGAAACAGCCTGTTCATTTCCTGACCTGTTGTTGCAGATTCCTGAGGGACTGTGACTGTGTTGTCCTCTGAGCGTCTCGCTCCACCTCATTCCCTGTCCCTGTGTTGAGGCAGTAGAAGTAGTTTGATTAGTTATTTATTAAGGACTCTTACTATCTTTGTCAGCTTAGCTCACAAAGAAAGGCACAACATAAAAGCGTGGTGACCTGAAAAAGACCCTCAGAGGAGGCGGAACAGAGGAAGAGGAGGAACGAGGGACTGGGTGATTATGTGTAGGTGCGTTCAGGGACAGTAACAAGGGAATTAAACCTGTGTCTTGGGACGAGGACAGTAGTTGAAAGTTGAAAATCCGCCTCAGGCCTGTGTTGTTGTTTTGTGTCTTCAAGTATGTGGAAGAGATAAAGTTACACAAACAACCCACACATTCAGGTTAGTTTTTACAAGACTTAAGTTTTGCTGAAGTTTTTTGTGTAAAATTAACTAGTGTTTTTATATTGAACGTCCAAAATGATGCACGACTGTCCTGGGGCAACAGACTGGGACAATTGTAGTTTGTAATTAAGTATTATCACTTCAATCTACTCTCTAATAGGATTTAGTTAATTCCCATTGGATTGTCATTTTGTTATTGTACTTTTAATTTGATTTTTTTTTCCCTTTTTTGAAAATGTAGACAAAACACACGGTAAAATGAGATAAAATCCGTCTGTCTGGTCTATAACCTAAAACTTTTGGATGTTGTTATTCCTTGGAGGAATATTTTGGATTTCCATAATCTAATGATAAGAGATGTGACTGTTTTTCTGGTAAAAAAGAATGTTTGTTCTCTATATTTTACCAAGGTTATTTGTGGGATTATTGATTGTCTTTTCATAATTGATTTTTGAGTCTTGATGTATCACCTTGAAACTCCAGTAACTCACGCCAACTCGCACCTTCTCTGAAACTGAGCTTTAAAATCTCATCCTCTTGACATGATTGTGTAAAAGTTTTGTGATTGTGCAGATTGCGATGAAGAAATTAGAGACTAAACATTTCTAATCTCCCCCACAGTGAATTGAATTCCAAACTGCAGGACACTCTGGAGCAGATTGAGGTACGTGCTCCTTGGCTTTATCTTTACCTCCATTATTCACCGGTGATAATATTAAAGTGGTCTTTTAGCAGTCGACGACACTCGGCTCCAACGTTGTTATTCTCCGGGAGGCGGATTCTGAAAGAAGCAATTTCTACTTCATTTGGACATTTTTTTTTTTTTTTTTTTTTTTTTTTTTTTTTTTTTTTTTTTTTTTTTTTAAGTTTATCTTCTCACATTCCTCATCTGCCATATATTGACACATTCAGAGAGTCATTATTGTAAATTATCTGCGGCTCATCTAAAGGCTGCCGCTTCAATACTATGTGATAAATGATATGCAAAGCAATTTCTCTGCAACGTTGCCCTTGCGTTCGAGCAGATTAATTACTTGCGCTTTTGTTGTTGTAGAGTAACGGGTGGCCGCTCGTGCGCGCTTGCGTCGCCGTCGCTCCGAGACGCTTGTTTGTTTACCTCTCATCACCGGTTTGAATGAACTGAGATTGATTTCTCTGATTTGTTGTCCGGCACACACTCGCTCTGAGTTTCTTCTGAGAAGATGATATTTTTGTACATAAAAAATGTATATAATTGGATTCGATTATTAGCTGGAAAAGCCCAGAGATATCGCTGCAAGAAGTCACTTTAAATCAAGCATGTCATATTTAATGTTAATTAAATTCTTTAGCTGATGATCATTAACTGATGCTTCGCTGAACCATCCATTTGTGCTCGTGACTGAACACAAATTAAACCTATAAATTCTCTCCCTGCTGGTGGGAACCTTCAAAAAGTCCTCACAAAGAGAAAAGTAACGGCACAACCTGAGTTCTAATGCGTTCAGGAGTGTGTCTGAAGCACTGTTTAGAATCCATTTGTCCCACTGTAGAAGACTTTATGGAGAAGTCCTCTGTATTGGATTGTCATCAGTTGTCATCAGTCGGCAACCAGGGCTTTGAACCGCTTCACCAAGCACAAAACAAAAACCTAAAACATAAAAATTTAGTTTCAGAAATGCATGTTGAAAAACAATGGAAACCAATGATTCCCTGTTTTATTTTGTTCCTGTGCAGCCAACAGTCAGAGTCAGTCATTGCCTAAAAAGTCTGTAGTATTCAGGGTCAAACGGTTCTAGTTTTAGGTCCAACCATGACAGTGACGCTCCTGAACCTGTTAGAACAAACAACATTGTTCAAGGGATCATTTCAGGAGACAATGACTCTGATTGTGGGCTCTAAGCATTTCTTTTCCGCAACAATAAAAAAATGTTTCTGGTGTCATTTCTGTTCCAAGCAAAACACCAAAAGTTGAACAGGTTCAATGTCCTGTCAGCGAGACACTTGGTCTAGCGTAGAGATGTCCACATTTTTTGACACACACTTTTCAAGTGACCAGGCTGAAGTGATCTACCTAGATTGAAAACTAAATATATTTACCTCTACATTAACATATAACATATGTCATACTGTTTGACTCAATGCCTGTTATTCTCACTGCAGCCCAGTGATTAGCATCTTGAAACAGAATTATTTTTCTAATTTTCATTTCATTATTTCTCAGAATCTACCAACACTCCTTTGGAGATCTACTGGTAGATCCCGATGGTGTGGCACATAAGTGTCAAACTGGAGGCCGGGGGGCCAAATGTGGCACACTAAGTCAGATTTTATGGCCCAGTGGGTTTTAAAAAAAAAGCATTTAATAATGTGCAGGACTTTCTGTTTAGGACTTTTTTGTTCAGAGATTTCAGAGCGAGGCAACTCCAGCTTGAACATTTAATTAAAGAAAAAAAAACAAAAACTTTACAAACTGACCAGGCCTTTATAATTTACACGTTTCCCCTGAAACACACTAATATTTTGTTGGCCTTTGTTATCTTAGGAGCAGCATTTGATCCTCGCCTCGGGACTTTCACGGTCTTACTTCATCCTCTGGTGTAGATGTTCATGTCTGCAGCGTGAGAAAACTGCTGCTGATGTGGGCTGTTTGATCACTTGGCCTTTGTCAGTTCTCTGCTCTGAGCCCAGCTTAACGTGTCAGGGTTGTTAACATGGCCCTGAACTTCCTAACTTCCTTCCTACATCTGTCTCCTCTTCACCTCTGCTTGACTGTTGCCTATGATCTGCACACACACACACATGTGCGCACACACACACACACACATGTGCGCACACGCGAGCGCCCACAACCTTGGCCTTTTGATGAAGTTGTACATTTTTACAATAATCCATGGCCTCCACGATTAAAATCCCAGAGTGAAACTGTAGACTATTTCAACTCTCTCACCTGCTCACACACTTTTCCTTCTCCTTCTTTGTCATCTATGTCTTCACGCTTCCAGGAGCAGCTCGACGTCGCCTTGTCAAAGACCTGTAAGCATTTTGACGTAACGCACTACACCAAAGTCCAGCTGGCCTACACTCTCCTGGGCAAGACACAGGTCAGTAGCTGGACCCCACCAGGCCTTGGCTTTATTAGTGACCATATCACATGTACAGTATATATATATATATATATGCGTGTGTGTATATAGATATATATATATATGTGTGTGTATATATATATATGTTTATGTATATTTGTATATATGTGAATATATATGTCTTCTGTTAAATTATATTTACAATATATTACGTGTTATTTAACAGTTGGTTCCTTAACCACTAAACTACTGCTGCCACAAAAATGTATATTATATGATTATCATGTCTGTGGATAAACAATCAGAAAAGGTAAGGAGCGTAGAACAAAAGCCAAATCTATCATTTAAGTCAAGAATATTACATTAAATTCCATCTTATTAAATTTTAGAGCTTTTCTAACTTATTTCCATAAACAGGCCATTATTGTGTTTGATGGATTTAATTTTAATGTTTCTTCCTTTCTTTACTTGAGTGAATAGATTGTATTTTACGGTTATTAGTAAACTGTCAGTCAAATACCACATGGGGTTCATTTTATCCTTGAAATATTCCTCGTAAAGAAAAATAATCAGACAAAAAAACACAATTAAGGAGGGAATCTCAAGACACACAGTGTGATTTCTGTAATGTCTGCAGTTCATTTGAAGAACGCAGACACGACTAAAGATGTTTGTCGCTTGATTCTTTTTTCCCATCAAATCATTTTTCTTAATTGTCCTTAGACATTTAATGTTGAAATGATAAAAAGACGTAGGCAGAAACAAATTGTGGAGAGTGTTGGGAATGGTGCAGTGTGATTTGGGTTACAGTTGTGGAGACCGCTGCCCCCTGGAACCAGGTGAGGCTCTAGGGAGAATCTGATGGAAATGAATGAATGAATGAATAAATAAATAAATACATTCTTATACCAGTATTAGTAGCAGCGTAGTAGTACATTAGTTGAAATAGAGTTGCAGTAATTCTAATAGAAGCAGAAGCAGTAGATTAGTTGTTGTTGAAGCAGTATGTCAGTAGTACCAGCAGTAACGTGAGTACTGCTGGTTGCAGGATTATTGCATCACTTCCAGAACCATGAGCTACTTTGGTTGTGATGGATGTTTGCGACCAGATTGCAGCAGAGATGACGTACGTGACACGGAATGTTGAAATGACTTTGGTGACTTTTTACTTGCCCCTGTGGGACTGTGCTCAATAACATGGTCCCTGAGGTCTGTGTGTGGGAGCTTCTGCAAAACAGAAAATAATACTAAATGCAACTTGACATTTGAAAGAGTGGATGAATTGGCTTGAGGATGTACAAATGGAGCACAGAGAGTTGAGTCTGTAGTATCAAAGTTTAAGAGACATTTTTGAGAATGATCACAAATCAAAGTCCCTGATTGTGCCTGAATAACAGTGTGATGTTAGAAATTGTTTGGCAAATTTCACAATTTCACAGTTGGGAAAGTGTTGTTGCTGCCATTAATACATTAATATTTCAGTATTACTTTTGCAATTTTGTTTTAAGCGGTTGACTGAATACTTGAGCTGAGAAGTCCTCTCAACCAACTTATAGCCAATAATGTTTCTATTTTTTAAACTACTTATGGACATTAGCAGGAAAAGCCAAACTAAGGCACAGGGACCAGATGTGTTCTGTTTGTCATTGTAGTTTGGTCCAAAAAACTATATTATTGATTAGTATTGGGATTATTCAGTTCTTTATCTTCATCCTCTTATCGTTGTGCAGGAGTCTTCACGACTGCCACCCAAATCACACTGCACCAGTAATGTGTGATGGGACGGTGCTACACTCAGAGCAGGAGCAGCTGTTGGTTTAGAACCTGAAGCCTTTAGACCTAAGTCTGCTTCCTTAACCGCTAGGCCACATTGTCATTATACTTCTGCCTCTTCCCTGCAATGTCACCTACAGATGGCGTTTCAGCCTCTATCCTTATACTTAACAGCTACAGTATCCAGACCAGGCGTGGGCAAACTCTTTGACCCGTGGGCGACAATTGGTCCTAAAATTTGACATGGGGGCGGAGTTCAGAGCAGAAAGGTGGATCCTTTGTTTGAAGTAAGATAAATGGCAGGTAAAGTCGTGTATAAGAACTAAATTCCTACATTTCTAATACCCTTTATAGCGCCACCTACTGGGGAAACACATCATTGCAGGGAAAAGGCAGAAATATAATCATAATATAAATAAATGATTTAATTTGGTTAAGGTTGGCAGGCCGCATTAAGAGCTCAACGTGTCGTATCAGGCCCCCGGGCCTTAGTTTGCCCATGCCTAATCTAGGCTATAGAGCAGGTGTGACTGAGATCAGTTAGTTAAACTGATCTCAACAGTCCAGTCCTCACTACTCATGTCCAAACTATTCCATGTCCAAGGGCCACTGTGGCTGCAGGTTTTTGGTCCAACCAAGCAGTAGCACAGCTGAGTTAACAGGTTTAATTAACTATTCTCAGTCATCCGGCTGCTGATTGGTCAAACTTTGTGCTCTTGGTTGGTTGGAACAAAAGCAGCAGCCACTTGGTGGAACACTTTGGACATCACTCTTCATCAGTCTTCTAACAGGTGATTCTTTTGGCTTCCTCTGCAGACGGCAATGGATCAACTGCACATGCACTTCACCCAGGCCATACACAACACTGTTTTCCAAGTAGTGCTGGGATATGTGGAGCTCTGTGCTGGGAACGCCGACACAAAGTTCCAGAAGATGCAATACAAAGACCTGTGCACGGTGAGGACAAAGATTTCCACAGCATGACCACTTACGGTGTTTTAAACTATTGTAATCGCAAAGTTTTTACATTTAGAAGACCTTTTCTGAAGTTTGTGTCCCGTGTGGACACTGATGTATCTTCTGATGATGAGATGGTTTGGAGTTTGTTGTGTCTCTGCCGTTGTTCATATGCCTGTACCGTTGTCGTACTCTGAATACAGACGAGTCCCTCGCAGTTCTGCGCTGCAGACATAATGGTTGTTGGACTTACTGAATATTTATGTCAGGAACTTTTTCCTAAGCTACTGTGTAAATTGGTTGATCCATAGGTGCAGACTTGGCTCAGTGTGTATTGGAAAGTGATAGATGTTACCAACAGTAAATGTACTGAGACACCAGACTAGGATTAATGGGAAGCTTCTCTACTCTGATTGATGGGCCATTAGTGTTAGTCCTATAAAAGACATGATTTGTGATGTCATCACTGTTTACCTCAGGCTCTTGTAGTCTGTAGCAGTTTGTCTTTAAAAGACAAACTTTTGCTGTAACCATTTTTTCTTTAGCTCTAACTGTCTGCCCTTATTTTGAAGGCCAGAAAGGGACATCTTTGTATCAATAAAATAAAAAAAAATGGAAGATGTCATTGAAAAACTAACATCAGACAACCCTGATGTTCAGCCTGCAAATATTGTCCTTAAATATATAATAGGTTACTAGTCTGACCCTGCTTCTATAAACACTCCATCTATCTGCTCTTAACCTGCTCTTAACCTGGTCCTCCAAGGCCAGTTTAAGGTCAAAAGTTTGCCCACACCTGCAATACAGATATATAGGGATAACAACAGAAAAATATGGTTGAAGTTTAATCCCACACCTGATATTTAGCCATTTTCCCTAGTTTTACGATATCAACCAAATCAAGTTCTTCCATTAATGGCTGAGATTATAAAGATGAATACTGTGTTTTTAGACATTAAGGCATGTTTTTGTGATCATTGTATTCTTCAGGTCATATACCTTCAGTGGTACCAGGCATTAGGGTGGTCTCGTATCTTCATCTCTCCACGACTGATGTTTATTTATACTGTATATATAATATTCCCTAAATGTCCTGCATCACAGCGTGTTTTATGTCAGTCAGCCAGCGGGGAAATCACCTCACTGCTGTCGCCGGCTTTTGGAGACACTGTGCTGCAGCACAGGTGCCTGGATGTGACAGTGTTGTGGTTCTGAAACACTTTCAGCTCTTGATCCCCCGATAAATGAAGGTCCCGCTCCAGTGAGATGCAGTTTAAAACCCTTCAAATGTGAGTTGTGTTGAGGGGAACCTTAAGATTCAGGTGTGAGGAACAAAATTCCATAAAGTCAGTTTGGATTTTGACAACGTCTGGTTCATTTTTACACCATTATCTCATCATTACTTTGTGGAGTTCATCAACCAACTGGAAGAACAGAAACCTTTATTGGGACTTAACCTTTATTTTCCTCTTTGTTCATCCGTCTGCGTCAGTCGTAATATGGAAATATGTCATAGGGATAATGATATCAAACCACTGCTCATCTGTTTCCCATAGAAATCCACCCACGCTCATTTTTCAGTGCTCCATTATTCTGCTATATCCTGACCTTCGCCGTTGTTGTTCATCTGAACGATGGACCGTTCTGCAGGGCTGTTGTTCTCATGTCCAGGAAGTGCCTCGGCTCCATTCCCTTCTTTCAGCTGTTTGTTATGAGTATTTTATTTTTCCTTCCCTCTTTGCTGTGTTTTACTATGTTTTATATTTGATCTGAGGCTCCGCGTGGCTGCTCCATTCACAAGGTCTTTCTCCTGTCTTGGATAATTGATGCTTGTTTGTGGTAAAGCTGAGGCAGAGAGAGTAAAAAAAAAAAGAATAGGAAACAAGGAAATAGAAGCTGTCTCACTATTCCACCAGGAATAGTAGGACTTGATGTGCATACGGAGATGTTGCAGGAATAGTTTATGCAGGAAGTATAAAGAGTGGAAAAAAATACGCAACACATGAATAAAATTCAAATCACAGACATGTACAGTTAGTATGAGGTTATTTACTGGAAATGTGTTTGCAACATGTTATCTTCGTCAAGTGGGTAAATAGGAGACCAGTGACACACAGACACACCTGTAAGTTAACATATGATTTGGAGCAGCTATCAGAACCCACCAGGACAAAGCACTTTCAGAGGAGGAGTCTTCTCCTCATTAAGCAGAAACTACAATAACATGTTGTGATGTTTTTAATTGTTCTTGTCGTTAAAATCGTTTAGTGTTAAGTTCTATTGTTTAATAAAAGAAAAAAATATATAAAGCTTTTATGCTCATTGATCCTCAAACTCTGTTGCATGGTTTATTATTCCATAAAATTATTATTTTTAAAGTATTTTCTTAACTATATTTATT
Source organism: Paraplagusia blochii (assembly GCA_016785265.1). NCBI lineage: Eukaryota > Metazoa > Chordata > Actinopteri > Pleuronectiformes > Cynoglossidae > Paraplagusia > Paraplagusia blochii. The sequence continues at coordinate 107,089 of JAFBJS010057649.1, forward strand.
TGTACTAAGAACATATTGTTTATATTTTTGTTTTACTAGTAGGGAATTTTTAATTTATTAAATTTTCAGAATATTTCTGCGAGACTGGAACAATTGAATTGGTTTTTAATTATTCTTAATGGTAAAAAAGCCACCGTGATACAAAGTAGTTTGACAAACATGGAACGGATTCAACTTTTATCCTGAATTTCCACCGTACATTTTTACATCCTTTACAGTTTATTAGTTTGTTTATGTTTCCTTCCTGGTAATGGAGCTGCAGCTGTTACTTTCTTTCACCGTTGTTTCCTTTGTCTCCCTGACTCTCCACCTGCCCACAAGAGATTGAAAGAAAATATTTGCCTGCGTTGCCTCTTGTGTCTTGAAACGCAGTCACAAAGTTATGAGTGAGGCTCAGACTTTGAATGGATGTGTTTTATTCTGAGTCCATGGTTTCTCACTGACGATGTAACAGTAATAAATTTCAATCTCAGGTTCATTTTTCATCCCTGGTGTGACCTTGATCTCACCTGTACTTTGTTCGTCAATAACCTTCAGCAGGTTTCTCCATAAACCCATGCTCTATAGCGTGACAGCCCTTCGTGGTGGCCATGTCTCGCAGCAAGAGATCTTTACCCACACACACACACACACACACACACACACACACACACCTACACACTCACTGTCCTACTCTCTGTCTATATGCCCCACTGCAGCAGCTCCTTTCCCCCCAGTTGCTTGGCAACATTGGCTGCTTTGACATGGTTGCCTGGTGTAGAACAAGGAGAGCAAAGTGTGGAATATATGTCAAAATTTGCAGCAATCCATTTCCAAAACCGTAGCCGAGAGCCCAGTATTTTTAGGCATTTCACAGAATTCAAGATAAAATATAGAATTTTTGGTTTTCTTCTTCAGCCAGGAAAATTCAAAGTTATATATTTTATTTTGATAAATGCTAGGAAAAATAATGTACAGAGAAAATGATCAACTTACTTACTTTATCTTTTTTTTTGTATCTTTTTCTGAATAAAGCCACTCTGGAGTTTAAGTCTTGCCAGATTATACTTGAGTACAGCTTATTCATCAGTATAATTTGTGCCAGAGTGCAAGCTAGAGCGACCTCTTGTGGTTATTCTGTGTGAAATTAACGAACAGGTACGTTTTTAGCTGTAAATTAGTAGCGATAAAAGGTACACAAATCTAGAATGCCATAAGATAACTAGCAAAAAATGTTCTTTCCAGAGTATGATGTGCACCAGAGTGCTCTCTAGTGGCTGTTCTGTGTGATAATAATGAATGGTTATGTTGTTAGCTGTAAAGGAGTTGTGATAATAGCCACACAAATCTAGAGTGCCCTCTAGTGGTTTTCAGTGTGATAATAAATAACATATACTGTATATTTTCATTGATACATGAGTTGCAGATACTGTTACACCAATCTTGTGCGCCCCCTAGGGACTGCCAATGTGAATAACATTTATGTAAGTAGCACCTGAGTATAAGTCAGACATAGAGCTAAAGGATTAGAAAAGACTATGGTCATTTATTTCTCCAGACTCATTAGAGTCTGTGTTTTGTCATTGATTTAAATGATGAGGAGAATTTCCAGAGCTTTAGGGTAAAATGACAGTAAATGATTTAGTCACAGTTTATTAATCTTCACATAAAAAAAAAACACATCTTATTGTTTACCCTAACGTTCAGTCTAATTACAAGGCTCTCATTCTCTCACACTTTCTTTAATCTGTTCTTGTGAATAATTACAGTAACTGGAAGTGAACACATGTGATTTCATGCTGTGTCCTTGAAACAGTGAGTAGTAATTACAACCCAGAGGAGAATGAAAAGACCTGAAGAATTCATTTAGTCTTTTAAGAACATCTTGAAGGATTTTCAAATATCCACAGGCAGTATTACTCCATGATCTTAGGTACTAACTGACTTTTTTTATTATTATTTTTTATTGGCAGCATATTACCCTGGACAGTTACATCCCATGTCTGACAGACCTGTGCAAGGCATTGTGGGAAGTGATGCTGAGCTACTACCGCACCATGCAGTGGCATGAAGAGCAGGACAAACAGGAGAAATCACCCACTGCAGGTAACAGGACTTTTCTACTTGGTGGAAGGTATTGAAGAGTAAATTAACTGGAATTGAAATGTCAATAAGAAAAAAATAAATAAATAAAAGAATTCTGACGGAGCGCTTCACTGAGGACAAGAAATCAAAAATATATCTGACTTCTCATCCGCATGTGGATGTTATTGTCTGGGAAAAGGATGAACATGTGGCCACTGCCATCCTTACAAGACAAATCTGTCCCTTTTCAGACGACTCAGCAGGATGTTATTGATCCTCCGGTGGTTGTTTGGTTCAAACCGGTTCTGCGTTGTCAATTGCCCAAATTGCACATCACCTAAACTTCATATTTGGTTTCTTGCTTTCCTTTCATTCTCACTCCTTACATCTGTCCTGGTCGTGTCCTTCCTCTCAACGGTTTCCATGTCAAGGCCACAGCAGCTTCCTGTATCCCACCTCCAAAATGGAATTCACAGTTTTGGGCCGGTGAAAATGGGCTCAGTTCCCTCCTGTGCTCTGGGAGTTCCTCTCTTTCCTGGCATTTTGGTTTCAATATAGAGTGGGATCATCAGCTTTGAAGATCACCTGGTTTATGAAAAGAGGCGACGCTGGGTTAGTTTTATCCAAAGTGTTTGTAAAGCAGCTTTTTCAGCAGCTTTTAGCCAGTTCTTTGTCTGTGCACGGCTCACTGAGTGTGTCTGTGGCTTTTAATCATTTTGGATTCAAGTCATGTTGGTGAAACACACCAGAGCTGCAGCACAGCACGTGTGTGTGCGTGCGTGTGCGTGTGCGTGTGTGTGTGTGCGTGTTTACTCAGTACTAAGGACACAACACACCACACCAGCGATTAAGAGCCTGTTTGCATGTTTTAATTTTGCGGCGTTATCACAAACAAATTGAGTTAACAGTCTGTTTTAATTGCATGAGTTGAAATTATATGTACACAATATTGAGTTTAAGTAGCAGGATTAGTATGACCTGGACAAATATATGCAAAGACTTATGGAAATGTCTTGTGTGACTTTGAGTTTGTTTTTCTGTCTTTCGTCCACAGCTTTAAAAAGAGACAACAATGAGTTTTATAAAAATTCATTAGAGCGTCCTTTCAATGTCATCTTTACATTCATTTTATCTTTTTGCTCAAATGAAATCCTTCAGTGCATTCCATTGTGGTAACAAAAAAACTGAAGAGAAATAGAAATACTTTGAGTGCAGTGTGAAGTACAACCACTATTCAATGTTATATATTTGATATGCTAATGAAAGTAAAAACAGAAAACAATTCCTAACACAGTGATGGAACAGAGGATAACACTTATCCAGAGGATAACAGTATTTCCATATTTCCAGAGTTGATTTGTTGTTTGTTTACATGACTTTACACTGATCTCTGTTTTATCTCAAAAACATCAGCACGATAGTTACTGTAACATATGCCCTTTACAAAGTTAACAACCCTCACTAGACTCTATAACCCTTTCCCACACAATTATAGACAATTTTATGAAAAATTCAAGATGTACAAATCACGCGACGCAGACTGAAGTGAAGGAGGGGGCTGGCAGAGATGCTGAGAGCTGCGATGATGCATTAGCCAATCAGCTTGATGAACAGAAATGCTCAATAAGCCATTAGTACATCCAGTACTCCAGTACTCACTGTGTGCTGCGCACAATGTCGTCAAGGATACTGGGTAATGTTAGCCAACGTGCTTATCTCGAATAAGAGCAACATTAGTAAAATATGTAGCAACAATTTCACAGGATCAATTAAAAAAAATGGATCGCAAGTGGAACCGTGAGGTAGAACCCATAAAACCATCTCTACATCTGCCCAGTTCTACCAAACTATTTTACTGGGAACCATTATCAAGCATTAGTGATGTATGGATTAGAGGCAGAGGACAGGAGACAGAGCATTAAAGAAGCTGAGGAGAAGGTAGTGAAGATATTTTGTTGTTGAGCAAGGGATCCTTAGGAAAATCTAGGAATTGAACCAGCAAAATGACTTTGATCGTGAAGACAACCCAAATAAAATGTCTTGGGACCCACCTGAGGGACCACGATATGGTCTTTGGGAAATAATGCTCCAACACACTGACCTGCAGTTTGTCAAGTGTCATTGAGTGTCTTTTGGAGCAGGTCCACTGAGCTAATCCTCCTGTGTCCAGGAGAAGAGGACACACACACACCGCATCTGCCCTTGTTCTGCTCATCTATTATCTCACTGTTTGATTGGCTGTCAACTCTATGGGAAGGTGTCCCCGACCTGGACTTTCACCTTTCTGTCCTTGTGTGATGTGGTTGTGTGCTTGTGATCATTGTAGTGATTTACTGGTCGAGTTTTGTGTCTTCGTTGGTCGAGGAATGTTGTCCAGGTCACAGACCTACTAACCCACATAGGCATAAATTATCACAGTGATTTTTACGTTGAGAGTTGACCACTGGTCTCTCTCTGGTCTGTCTCTGGTCTGTCTCTGGTCTGTCTCTAGGTGATTTTCTTCTTTTCCTTTAAGCTTGTCCCTTTTTTCAGGAGTTGCCACAGCCAGTCAACCATTTCCATATCACCCTGTCCTCTGTATCTCCAACTACTTCTGTGTCCTTTGTCTCCTACCTGCTAGCTACCAATGTCTCCATTGTCCCTCCTCTGAACATGTCAAAAAACCATCTCAATCTTAAACCTTCCTGTCTGTGTTGTCCTCTAATCACCTCATGAGAATCTCAGCATTTTTAAATCCTCCTGTGTATATATATATATATATACACACACACACACACACAAATATAATGATAACAACACAAATACTTCAGAGCCATTTCCTATGGTTTTCTTCGTCCAATTTCCCCATGATTGTATATCTAACTACAGGACTGTAGGTGTGAGTGTGTTCTGGCCTCCCAATGTGACCCAGTGATGGACTGACCAACTGTGTCTTGTCCTCGCTTGTCGACTGCTAGAATTGGTTCAACCCCATTCCCCCAGTGACCATGAAAAGGAATCGTCAGCAGAGGATAGAAAGGTCAACGAATCAAACGGCAGAGGCTTCTCTGATATATTGAGCTGGTCATTTCTGTGTCTTTTGCCTTGTCTTTGTAATTAAATGTTCCTCAGAACTAAAGGAGAGCTTGGTCCAAGGGATAAAACTAGGCCGAGGTCACGTCCCTTCCTGACAAAGTAGATCTGCTGCAGAGACGCCTCGCTGTCATGTTGGATGTGTGTGAGGAC